>WYDI02027136.1:0-34690 GCA_009867235.2 Psittacus erithacus | reverse complement strand
TCTGTTCTCGCAGTCAGTCACTGTCACCGGCTATCTCGAATCTGTATCCTGTCACGAGTAATAAATTTCTTGATACATGTTTCCGGAAACTGTTTTTAAGGGATTTGGCCTCAAGTGCTGCTCGTTGATGGGTCCCTGAATAGGTTGGGTGAACACCCTCCGACTTGGCGGGGCTGCCCAGGGTAGGCAGGCGGGTCAGATACAAGGATCTCATCCTTCTTGGGAAGCGAAGTAGACTGGTCTCCCTAACCTCTATCAGTGTGGTGCTGCTCATAGGGTCCCTGAATAGGTTGGGTGAATACCCTCCAACTTGGCGGGGCTGCCCAGGGTGGGCAGACGGGTTGAATACAAGGGTCTCGTCCTTCTTGGGAAGCGAGTAGACTACCTGGTGTCTTAACGTGACACAAGGATAGCCTTAAAACATAAAAGCTGATCAGTAGCTGTCTATGTAAGCATGATTCAGAAATCAGGTATGAAGAATCTACTTGGGACTTTCTGCAGGTTTTGGCTGATACAGCAGATTTATGAATTGTGTGTCATGCCATGCTTTTCAACACAACAATGACAAACTTTTCTATTTCATATGACTCATATGACTCAATCAAATTTCAGGTAGCAAATGATTAATTCAGTCCCAATACCTAACACACAACATAGATGTGTTTCAGAAGGAAGTGAGTTTATTGGAAAAAGTATTTTTGTTCATTACTGGGAAGTCTGACATTACTCTTTAAGATCAAAGGCTACTTGGCCACAAGAGTTGTCCTATACAGGATTCATTTGTATTTCTATTATGGCCATGATTATTTAGCAATTCCAAGGTGATATTTCAACACAGTATTACAGTACCTCCTCAAACTCCCTCTCTTGCCTTCTTTCAGACCAGAGCACAAGTGCACACCATGGTGGTTACCTGTTGGGGGAAAGCCACCTCCACTTTCCTCTGCAATGTGCTCTGAATTAATTCTGTAGTATGAAATTAAAGTGAAAGGACTTTGCTAGGAAGATTTTTAGCTGCCAGGAGACCTGTCCTCTAGTGTCATATGTTTCGCTATACAAGATTTCTATTTTAACTGGCTGGGGCAGAATCTATTCCATCTACCTTATACATGTATAATCAGTGTGCTTTACCAATGCTTTTAGAACTGACAAAATATACCTAACTACTTGTAAGCTCATGCTGCTTCTGATGTCACAAAGGAGGACCTTTCTCCCTTAGTCTCTCTAGGCAGTAATTTAACTCAACAACAGCAGCAATGTCCATGATAGATTTATCCCTTTATTTTATATATTGCTATATACAAAAATCAGCTTTTCTAGTTATCATCTTAGTTTGAACACACTCTGAAAGCCTGAGCTTGAAGCTCAGCTTTCATCTGTTCTTCAGAGTTCTCCTGCTTGACTCTTGAACTCCTGCTCACTTCTATTCAGACACGAGGCAATATTTCTACTGACTACAGTAGGAACAGGATTAGGCCATTAATGTGTATTTGACATAGAAAAGCAGACTAATTGAAGTCAAAATGGTTTTAGAGGTCTAGTTAGGTTGATTTTAATGAGGATTTTTAAAGCTGTCATACTTCTTATGATTTTGGTTTTGTTTTTTTTTTCTCTGGGAATTTTTTGCCTAACAGTGATGTGAGTTACAAAGCGTTCAACCAGTCTTTTGTGTTTTCTCAATACCACAGAATCTGTGCTCATCACACATCCTAAAAATAAATACAAATGAAAGCCAAACCCGTTCTCTTTCCTTTCTTTAATCACACCTCTCCATGAGTAGGGAGTGCACTTTGCCCAACTGAATTTTCTTTCACTCAAAACTTCATGCGAAGCAAACATTAATGGAGATGCAATCTCTATTGCAGAGTGAACTTACTTTGAAATTCAAGTGACTATACAAAGAATTTTTTCACATCTATTTTGCAGTATCAGTGCAGCTTTTACATGGCATTAATGGCAACTATTCAATAACTGAAATTACAGCAGCCAAATTATATTCTGCTAATTGTAAAATTAACTTGTGTCGCTGTTTCAAAAGGGTATTTACCCCTGGGAAGAGGGCTGGGCCAGGTATGGGCATCCTAAACCACCTTTCATTTAGCAGTATATATTAGTTTGACTAAAGTTAATAAAGCAAGAAGAGATTTAGCAAATGGAACTAATGTTCAGAGATAATTTCAGTTGGAATGAGTGAACAAGAGCTGTAGAGAAGTAATTAGAGGAATTTGCTAAAGACCTCTAGGGTGAAATGCACATGATCACAGCATACTTTACATAGCAACAATGAGAAACAAAACACAGTAATAGGATACTTCAGTTACCCAGAAGTAAACTGGGAACAGCCTGTGGTAATACTGTCACTATGTTTATAACAATACAGACCTAGCGCAGCATTGTTAAGAGAGAGAGTTTTTAAGCAGACTGCATGAGGTTGGAGAAAAATATGTGAGTGAAGTATTATTAGGGTGTCTGCCATTCTGCTGTTCATGTTGCTCAGTGCCTCACAGCTGGAACAGCTCCTTTGGCTGACCAAGGTGTCACCGACCACCAACACTCACCCAGTTAAACGTGGGCTGAAGAGGAATTGCTGCATCTCAGATACTTTTATTTAAATTTGTTCTGTATAGCTCCAGAGCAATTTTTAGAAAGCAAAATAATAATAAACAGAAGAGTTTAAAACTAGAGAGCAATGTAGTTATTAGCATTTTACTCCCGTTTGGTTGATCTGCCTTACAGCGGGGTGGTACTTGTTTACTCTGATGAACTCTGACTTTGAAAGACTCTGACAGGACTTAGCTGCACTCTTTTAACCTAAAAGTATAACCTGTAATCAATAAGAAAGGCTTTTAAAATCATCAATAATTTATTCAAAATTATTCAGTTTTCCAGCCTTCCAGGAACACTGTTTGTCATTCAGTGCAATTTCAGCATAAATAACATGTTCATTTTACCCTTCTCCAACTATAATGTTGTTGCTGTAATATGAATTAATACTGAAAAGCTACAATTCATTCTCTTGTATAAAATATGAAGAGAGTGGTAGATGCTATATAATTGTCATCATGCTTGTACCAGTTTGAAGCTAAGCAGTTTCTGGGACAGGTATACGTGGCATACAGCAGGTCTCAGCACACCAGTGCTGATAGCCTGAAGGAAGTGTCTTAGTGCATATTCTGCAGATCTTGTGCTATGGAAAATGCTGCTCTCACCTGGCGAGCAGTAATGTGAAGGTGTGGACACTGACTTTTATGTACACTGTCTCTCAGTGATTCATGGATAGATATGTTCAATTTATAATTCAAGGTTGTTTCTTCAATAGCCAGACTCAGCAAATTTATCTTAAGATCTAAGATTCCAGCTGGGTTAATCCATACCTTCCTTCTTTCCTTCCACCCTTCCTTCCATCCTGATTTCAGTCTTTCACTTCATGGTTTGATCTAGACTAACAAAAACACTGGTGTATTTTTATACACTAAAGAAAACTATATGTTTCCAACTACACTCGGAGATGAAGAAGTCTAGAGCTGATGTGCTTTATTTACAAAGCAGAATTAAGTTGTACCCATTCTCCTCAGAATATAAGTATCTATCCAGAAAAGTGACGTAACAAGGAAGCGCTGTAAATTTCCTGTATGTAGGAAATTTCTGTAGGTCCAGCATTATTTCAGACAGATTTGTTTTTCTGGCTGACATTTCAAAATAGATGTATAAGCAGATATCATGGGACTACTTTTGTAACAAGCATAAAAAAAATCCATTCTGTACTTAGTAGAAGCTTAATAAAAAAGCATAGGGGAGCCACGTTACTTGCTAATTGGAAAACTGCTGTGTGAACACAGACATGTAATGTGACTTCCTCAACAAAGGCAGTGAGGTGTTGGCAGTAATGGCACAAAATTCTTTTATTTGCTTCTGTTGATATTACTATGATAAATGTCTTGGTCATAAAAGGATTTTACCTGAGCAAGAGGTGCGGCTTTATAGATTTGTCTCTGCTCCCAGCCCTGGCACTGGCCTCATTTGATGCAATTCTACCTTGAGATTGGATTTTCATCCTATCCCTCATCAGAGTAAAAACATATTGATGGGATGCAGGATTTCAGGGCAAGTGCAACTTCTGAATATGTTCTGTGGCACATCGCCATCAATTTGGTGACCCTGAACCTCACTGCGTTAAACGGGGCTGTGCAGTCCTAAGCAAAATCCGAAGCTCCATTTCCTTTCATGCTAGAACTAAGACTCCTCTGCCCACCCTGCTGGACATTTAGGAGAATGACCTGTGGTTTTATTCTTGTTTTGTTAATGATGAGTTAATAGATCTGAAACGTCTGACACCACCTGTTAGGTGCGAGCTCAGTGAATACCTGCAAAGCTTTAACTGCTTAAGAAGCTTACATGCGGATACTCTATACACAACCACAACTTGTTAAGCACCGCTAAACCATGTAAGGGACCGAGATCAGGATCTTCAAATGTTCAACATGTAAAATAATAAATAAAAATTAACACAGAAAACAATGCCTGCAAATTTTTATTTTCCAGTGGTGGTAATGAGAACACTGTTACATGTAAAAGGTAATTTTGGGGGGTTAAACTCACCAATGTCTTCTTGTTTTGCTTTAATCTGCAAAACTTCCCATCAGGTTCTCTACATTATTCTTTCTCTTGTGTGGATCACACAGTTAACTGATAAAGCCATGGTTTTGACATCTGTCTGATTTCCATGACAACAGATTATGAAACCAGATGTAGAGAGCATGTGAGATGAAAACTAAGAAAAATGATGAAGCTAAATGAAGATTTAATCAATATCAAGAACAGCAACAAAGGGTGGGAAGGAGAGACATAACAAAGGTGTTTCTTTTATAAGAGGAATGTGTTTTTCTATTTGCTCTCTACTATCCAAACATTATAGGATATAAGAATAACCTGTACTCATTACAGGTTACATTAAGGCAACATTAATAGATTTTAAAAGGCAACATTAGTAGATTTTAAAAGAAAAGAGCCCTGCTCTAGCTTGTGGCCCTCACTAAGCAAGTCATGGATCCTTCCCTGCAGGAAGGAGAGTGGGGGTGAGGGTGACACTCACCATTGCCATCCAGTCAACACTAGCTCTCCAAGCTGAGCAACACCAGAGCACCATGACCAGCATTCCCATAAGTCAACCACTAAATAATACTCTTTATTTCTCTTCCACTTATGAAAATATAACCTATATGGAAAGATGGAAAGAATTTGAGCTATTTTATCAGGACAAAGTAGCCTGAAGGAATGTTCGGGCTTCAAAAGCCTAAAAGGTCACTTCAGGGAAGAAATTAGGCTGTTTTCAATGCCGGCTGTGAATTGGACAAAGAAGTAATGAACCCAGATTGCAGTAAGAAATATTTAGTTTTCTAAGAAAAAAAACCAACAACTCTTTGTAATATTTCGGAAGGATAGTATCTAGGGGGGGAAAAATGCTAAGGAAAGCTGCAGGCTTTCCATAGTAGGAGACAAGAACAGGTCAGAGAAGCATCTGTCTAGCATGTTTCAGGGAGAGCTGGTCCTCTCTGGGAGCTGGTAAGGATTGTACAGTCTTTCTATATCTCTCCAAATCCAATGTTCTGCTGTATTCAGACCACGAACACTGAAAACTCCTTAATGCTTCAGCCTGCGATTTCAGCTTCAGTAGTTTACTTGTACCACTTGCTTAAGTTCATAAACTATGTCATGACAGGCTAAGCTGGACATCTTGAAGTGCCGCCAAAAGAGGCAAGCAAAGAAAATAACTGTAATCCATGGTATTTTGAAAAAAAGAGGCATAAATAAGTTTTAAAAGCTATGAGCACATAGATAAAGAAAACATGGGAAGAAACCTGATTGAATGAGCAAAGAACTGGTACTTAGGCCCTGTGTTAGTATTTCTGAAGGCAGGCAGTGAATAATGGGAAGATGGATGTTGCCTGATTTTCAAGGGACAACTTTTATCCATTTTAGTGAAGTAATTCTGAATACACCTGGGTTTCCTTCAAGAATTTTCTTTCCACAAGTGAGGAGTTTGCTTAGCGAGACTGGAAAGCAGCTTCAGCAAGCATAACTCACTGGCTTGCCTTGCAGTGAGAACAGCTCTGAAGTGGGGAGAGCAGTCAGGAAGAAATACACTTGTGACTTTTGAAACATTTGTCCATAGTGTTAGGAGTTCAATTTGGCACAGCCAGGGCATAATAATGAGAGAGTTACTTTAGAGCCTTTGTATGTTGGAATATAAATCTTACACTAGCTCAATTTGCGTTCATTTTATGTGTGAAACATTAATGGATTTTTAATACACTGGCACGAGATAAAGTGCAATTCAGCAACAACAAAAAGAAAAATTGACACTGCACAATACACAAGGTAGTACACTTATGGCATTTTACACTGCTCTGATAAGTTGTGTGAGAGGTCAGTACAGGTGAAACACAGGTTACATGGCCTCAAAGATTTGTTAGCTATAGTAAACAATTGTTATTGGAATAGAGACCAGAAAGTGTAGACATATGTGCAGCTTGCGACAACTGAAACACTAAAGGGCTTGCAAAGCATGCTAAAATCAGCCTACACTGACTGCATTAATTCTATATCTAGAATTTAATCTAGAGTAGTTCTAAATCTATCATATTCTATATTATGTTATTAGTATAACTGACTGGGCAGTTAAAACCACCAGCTGAGTCCACTCTATTTATTTTCATAGTCTTGAATCACTCACAGGATTGGCATAGGTGAATGACTTTACCTGGAACTTCTTGTAAACACTGCCTAGAGACATCCCTCAGTAAACTGAAAGATGTCAACTTTTTCTGTATAGGGAGAGGCTTGCTCAGGCACTATTAAAATCTATAGCACATGCTGAACCAAATTAGAGAAGGTAAAAAACTGAATACTGAGACACTGGATTTTGGCAGTTTCCATTAGCAGGGCTTTCCATTAGTTAGCCATGTTCTAGTTATAATCTTTGGATGAATGAAAGAAGGTTTTCTCTATGACTCTTCTTCTATCATTGCCATCAGTGTGCTCATAAATATTTTACACTTTTAGGCTGCAAGCTCTACTTTCTTGTTTCATATGTTTGCCCATATGCATTAACTAGTGCAATTAACTCTTGATCTTGAGGATTAATACCGAAATATTGAAATGCTGAGATTCTTTTCTCTAAGTTGTGCCAGGGGAGGTTTAGACTGGATATTTGGAAAAATTTCTTTACAGAGTGGGTGGTCAGGTATTGGAACAGGATGCCTGGGGAGGTGGTGGAATCAACACCCCTGGGAATTTTGAACCATGGGTGATTCAAAACCCATGTAGATGAGGCTCTCAGTGATATGGTTTAGCAGTGGTCCTGGCAGTCCTGGGGTAACAGTTGGACTTGATGATCTTAAAGGTCTTTTCCACCCTAGTTTATTTTATGATTTTATAACTCTGTGACTGCTGTCAGTGAGCTGCTCCTGCAGGCATCAGAGAAGGAAACGGGCTTTCACAGGAGCAAATCCATTCAACAGGGTTAACAGTGAGCTTCATCATTATTTTGGGTAGTTGGTGTTTTTCATGCACACTGCATCACAAATGTTATATGCAGTTATAAAGTTAATATGAAAAGCAGATGGAGAGAAATTAAAAGAGATAGTCAAGGGAGAAGAAATGAGATATAAAAATAGATGGAACTGGTGAAGCATGGAAGTTGCAGAAAAGCTGTTCCAGATGCCAGAAGCTACTCAGGAGAGAAGTCTCATCCCAGTAATGGGGCGCGGTATGAAAGTACACTGAGCAGTCTTAGGGACAAAGGGAAGAATATGCAAAAAGCCTTTAATTTTTGCCTTCAAAAATAATAAAACACTACTTGAATTTCTCATTTCTTGCAAGTTCTATCACAAACTTAAAAGAAGCAAATATATTTACCTTCAATATGAGCAGTTAGAAAAAATTTCACACCTTATTTATTAATACCCTATCTAGAAAGTATGGAAAGATATTTGCCATTTTAAGACAGTGAGCAAAAGCAAAAATGTGCATTTACAAATGCTATGGCATATATGCTTTACTTTGCACCCATACAAACTCTTTAGGTACTCTTTGCTTAATTTATTAAAGGTCTTAGCAAATTCAAAAATTAATCACCTAATCCACTTATTATTTGGCAACTCTGATTCAAATAGTGTGGATGTCATGGTTTCTGCTTTACACCATGTTGAACAGCAGCTCCTCCTGTGTGAAAAACTATCACTGCAGTACTTCTAGATGAAAAAATATGACTCTGTGCTTTCATACAAATATAAATTGCATCATACTTTTTTCTTCCTGATGCAGTGTTGTCTAAATCATAAATCCAGAGGGAACCAGGCTTGAAATAATAGATAGGTTTGTGTGTAAATATATACACAGACACACATTTTCAATCCTGCTTTCTAACCTAAGTGGCTAATAAGGGTAGAGTAGGAAAATGTGTCATTTTGTTATAACCTTGTTGACAACACTGATGAATATAACTTTATTAGAAGGAGCAGATGCCTTAACCCCTCGAGGTATTTCTGATAAGGAGCACTGCCTATCTGAATTTGTCAGCAAACATTATCTAATATATCAATCTCACTATTATGTACAACTCCACAAAACAGTGTTTCTCTCTTTCAGACAATAAGTCATTTGTCTTTACAATATTGCTTGTGCTCTTAGGACTGTCTTTATCCCAGCATGAGCCAAGTCAGTCTTATCTGGTTTACAAATATTTTTGTACATGCAATCTGTTTTGTCTTTCATTTAAGAATTTGCAACCTTCAATGCAACCCATGGTGATCACTGGTACAGATACCTTCACTCGAACAGTTCTTTTCTAGACTGAAATGTGTTACTTTGAGTGGAAGACAAATTGTTTCCCAGAAGACTTTTCAGACTGGAGAGGCTCTCTATAGCAGTCTCCCCATCAATATGAAGCTTAGATGAAATAAGAATATAGCAATTAAATGACATTTGTGGCCATTACCATCAAAGAACAGTATATTAATGATGTTATACAGAACTATTTCCCAGTATTTCCTTAGAAACTCTTGTTGGGTCTACCCATAAATGTCTCATAAAAGCTATAAATATTCAAGAAGGGAAGTCAGTTACATATAAAGACCTCTAATAGGCACTATGAATGAATTCTGAACCATATAATAGCCAGGCACCTGTGAAAAATGGCAAGAGGATGTGATCTATACATTATATATGAGGCACTTTGCTACAGCTGCAAAGATTTCTAGTTATCCAGTGAAGCTAGAAAATTAAAACAAGAGCATATAACAAAAATTTCGTTTGAATTCAGTCTTATATGGTGTTACTTCTTACTCAGCGATCATTATAATAATTAGTTTTGCACAAAATAGATTTATAAAACTCATAAATTCAAACAATATGCAAATTCAGGTTTCTTGTATTTATTTAACTTTCTATAAGCTACTTGCAGCATTTTTTGTGCTGAAAGTAAATGAATAATTCCAAGAAAATGCAACAAGCAGAGCTGGACACTGAGATATATTTCAGGTATGTTGTGTTTATCTTCAATATATAACTAATAAAATCATGACAATATAAATATTTGAAAACTTTACTGAACTCCTAGGTTTTCTCTTTCCTTTCTTCATTCTTTTTCTTTTAATCAGTAGCAGAAGTGAAGTTTGCTTCAGGTCCTTGGCTCACATTGACATCAATAAAAATTTGTCATGGGCATTGAGTAAAGCAATTGATAGCTGCAAAACACATCAGGAAGGGTCTGTCATTCCAGGTGGAGCTGTTTGACATAGTCTTCGGATTTACAGGAGATTTGTTTAGAGGGCCTCAACCCGTGCAGCCTTTTTGAGGATAATGGACCAACAGTAAATTACACTGACTGAAAATCTGGCATCTTCACTCGTGATTGTCCTCAGTTTAAGATTTGCAAGTGATGGACTGCTTGATGCAAACTCTTTGCCCAGACACTGTAATTCGTTGCAAAAGGGCTCTGTGCTTCAAGAATGGTATTAAACAAACAAAAGGATGGTCTCTCCTGTCAGGCCAGTGTTGTTTTGGCATGCTGCCTCTCTGACACACAGGGAGCAGGCATCTCACCTGCCCAGCTCAAGGAGGTGAAGGCATCTAAGCAAGCCTGTGTGTGAACCTGGAGTGAACCCACCACCACACCACTGAGTGGATATTGAAGCACTGTGCATTACTCTGCAAAATAGACTTGGAGAATACAAATGGAGAATGTATTTGCTCTTTCCTAGCAAAATAAGTTTCTCTCTTTTCTCATATTTCTGCCTTGGGTAGGTTGAGAAAATTACTGGTGGTTGGAAAAAGCAGTCATGAGAAAGTCTGTTCTCAACTCTGCAATAGCATTCCACTGCTGAGAATAACATTTCAAAATAAAATCAGAGGAGCACCAGAAAATTTCTTGTTTCCCTGATCATTTCTGTTAAAGCCTGACACAACATCTCTTTAAGATGCTTCAGTCACTCATTCTACATGGCAGACTTGAGAAACTTAAGGTGTCTTTGTATTTGTACCCGTAGCCAAAAGAGAGGCTCTTCATGCAGCAGTTTTATAGCTATGTGATACACAGCTCCTCCTTCACTCCATGTGACAGATGCATGTCTTTTTGGAAACACCATTCCTGTGATTTCTGTTGACAATATTCTTCTGCAACTCTTACTATACCTGAGCATTGACTGAGTGGGAGAAAAGCGACATCTGTGCCTGAGCATTTCCAGAATTCTCTCTAGTTTCAGTAAGATGAAGTTCAGCACCTGCTGCAGAACTTCCCACTTTCTGAAAATTTCTGGAATGGTCTTCTTAACTGGTGTTTTCAGCCTCTCACACCTGGTGGCTTGTAATTTTCAGATAAAAGATGGATATCACATCCATATGATCTGAAGGCTTAAGGAAATAATATACCAGCATTTGGAAACATATGCCACAACTAGAGGTCATAAACAATTGTTCATTTGAAAAGTACTTATAGAATGACTTTTCTTGCAAAATAAAACATTAACGAATGCATTTACTGATGAAAAATGCTGTTATGATCTTTAGGCGCTCAAGTTGAAAAACCTGCATAACAGGGTATGATCACAGCATTGGTACAAATGTTCTTAGGAAGCAATAGCTATATGCAAGCAGTCCATGACTTTTCAGTTGTTAAGATACTTTCCAAAATACCAGGATATTTTTCACCTTTTGGGAATGAAATGCTTTCTTTCATTAATGCAGAAGTCTGTGGGTCTGCATGGTCACAAGTTACCCACAAAAACTACCTTGGACTGGGCATAAAGTTTTCACTTTCATTGCACCTGAAGAATTTCTACAGTTTGGTTTTTCTATATGCCTCAGCAACTGGGAGTGGCCTTTAGCTGTTTTTGTTCTCTTTTGTCTTAACAGATTCTTCATCTGCCTTTCTCCAAATCTGAGCAGAAGGACGTGCTGCACTAAAACCTGTTGCCACCAGACTCTTTCAACCATAGAATCCTAGCACTTTCTCAGGGATGATCCCCTCTGGAGAAAGGGAAAAACTCCACAGAACATAAATATTTATCCCTACAACTCTGCAGGAAAATTTTCATCTTTTTTTCTATGTCCATAACTGCAGCTAAAAAGGTGCAAAAAATTCCTCTGTCATGATAGTGGGAAGAAAATATAATTTCCATGAAAGTCCTATGCCTGATAAATTCATCCCAAGGGAAAAGACTGAACTTTAGCAATGCTGGGGAAACCCACTGTGTCTACCCTGGGATCCCACCAGGGATTAGTTCCCCCTGTTAAGAAGTCACCAACAGTCCAAGGACCGGGTTGGAGCTTTGGCTGGTTGTAAATCAGCCTAAACACATCGACTTTGATTCACTGCTTTGATTTACTGTGGCCGAGAATCTGGCTCTGTATGTTAAAGACTGGGCATGGGAAGGTATGTCAAGGCTGTAGAGACATATTCTCTACAATTTGGATCAAAAGAACGAGCACTTGAGGAGAAATATAAAATGAACTGAGTTCATTTTAAAATTTATAGGAGTCCTTTATCATTCAAACTCCAATGGAAATGATTGTCTTGAAGATTATAACACTCATGCAGAAGCCAGACTTGGACTGGCTTTTAATAGTTCTCAAAATTCATTCAGAAATACAGTATAGCAGTTACAATATTAAAAAAGAAATAGCTCCATAAGAAGTTCATTCTTACCCATTTTGGCTTTGATGTAAGGAGGCATTTTATGTGTCGAAAAATAAACAGCTCTAGGTCTTGGCACCAGTCTTTAAAGAAAGGATTATTCCATATATGTGGTTGTACATCACCCACTGAAGGGAAGTCCAAGGCTATAAATAGGCATCTCTCAGTGTCATCTTGTTAGGTATCTTTGGATAATTGTTGCCACCCACATGGTTATCCATATGTTTTTCTGTGAAGTATGATTAATTCTCCTCTTCTTCAATACAATAAGTATGTTATGCATGGAATAGATCTTTATGAACAGAAAAATACCTGTGTAGCAGGAAAATCAAGCTCCTAATCCTGCCATTCTCCTGGGCAAAATTCAGCCTGGTAAATGGCATTGAGGTCTGACTTTCCATGAGTTGTTTATAGTGACAGGCCATCCGCCAGATAAAGCAGGCTGCTCAAAACCTACCATCTGTCCAGACAATATAACCCGATGCTTTTTTAACGTTTTAAGTAGGCATTGTTTTTTATGCCTGGGTTATTTTTTTTCCTTATGCATTAATACATTTTAAAGAGGGGGGAACATTCCCTAATCCCTGTGTGTACTGCTCACGGACTGCATTTGCAGCCTTGAAAAAAAATAGCACAACTCCTCAAAAAATGCCTGAGAATTACGAATTGTGGAAGTGATGGAAAAGCTACCAGTTTCTTTAAGTAGCTGAACATCAGAGCAGTTCGTAAGTTATTTTATTAAGCCATAGAAATCTGTACTTGCTTCTCAGTAATGCACAAAGTGCTTACTTAAATCCTCAGCCTCTTGTTTGTTAGGTAGCAATTCTGTGCACTCTGACTAGCCTTCAATCCCCACCTGCCCCAATATTGCAGAAGGCTTAACAGCTAAAATCTGCAGTTATTACTCACTATTTGCCTCTTCTTCTGAGTCATTAACATCAATTACTAACCACTGCATTGTCAGTTAAGACTATCACTTGCTGCTATTCACTGCTAATGTGCTAATTGTCATCAATTTACTGCTTGAATTATGTGGTCATATACTTGCCTCGAGATGTACTGATTTGATATAAGGATCTTGAGGAGAAACATACTCTCAGTGATTTTAACGCAAGAAAGAAAACTGGAGTGAGTCTGAACATGTTGGATGTACTTGAGGTATGCTCCCAGTGAAAAGTAGTTCTAACAGACGGATGATTGTAAGGAGAAAAAAATTAAACACATTCAAGCTGAGTATTTTAGAGGATTTCTGTTTATTCTTGACCCTTCCACTGAAATTATGATGATATTTCATTTGAAAAAAAAATCATAGATCTAGTTCATTCTGTAATTATGTATATATTTTTGCCTAATTATATCTGCTTGCTTACTGTAGTACTTTCTAATGAACATTGAATTACTAATCTGCTGCCTAGCCTGTCATAGCGTGCACAAAGGAAAGATGCCTGGTACCATTGAAGCACAGACTATTATGTTCCCTTCAAGAAGCAGAAGCAAACTTTAGGATTCAGCAGTGTGTCAGATTCTTGCTACACATGCAACGAAGTTCTCTTTGACAGGTTTTAAATCATATGTTTTTGGTGTTCTTTATCTGACACTAAGCTGCCCTGAAATTGCAGAGCAAGTCTGCTAGCAAGAATAAAATCAGACAATCTCCTGAAAAAAATGTCTCTCCTGCCTGTATTTTTCAATCCTTAGGCAAATAACCTTGTAAGCTGCATGAAATAGTTTAATTTCTCTTATATTGTTGCTCAGCAGTACAAAGAAACGAAGCAGACGCATGCCTATCTATAGCAAGGGTCCAGTGAAAATGATGCATCCTTTTCTTATCAAAAGAATACTGATTTTTCATGTAATATATGAATATCAATTATCACATAATTGTGATGGGCACTTGATTTGCATGGGCAGTATTTATTCATGATGAGGCAGGTGGAATCCTAACCCAAATCACTTAGGCAAACAGGAATCAAGTGATTCTTATAAGCCTCCTGTTTAGCAGGGGGAGGCTGGTGATGTAAATGATTTCCAGCCACCACCTCTGCTTACTAGGCTCCAGTATTGCTGCCTGCCTACTATGGAGGTAAGCCTATCTGGTGGCCAGGTAGGCTCTGAAAGGGGTTCTAGGGACAGAAAAGCACCCCAAATATGCATCTGATGTAACAGCTTTTAGCTGAAGCACATTTTTAGATGTTTGCCATGGAGACAAGCCTCTTTAAACTGAGGTTAGCGGCTATCTTGCTTTTCACAGAGTAGGTTTTGAAGAGGTGATGGTAATTTGTTGTTAAGTTCTCATTAGCTATGTAAAATCTGTTGTGTTATCTGCCACCTTACTAGCAGTTGTTCTGATGCAATCTGCCATTGTTGTATGGTTTTTACCTCTGCATGTGCAGAAAGCTTTGGTGAATCTGTCTGACTGTTAGCTTGTGTCTAGGTAAGCAATTTGGTGCTTGCACATCCAGCCTTCACATCAGCTGGTGTTTTAATATGGAGTGGCAGAAGGTGGGGACTGGGGTCTGGTTTTGAATTTTTTAAGCTTTTCTTAGCTCTTTGAACCTCTTTTCTTGACATACCACTTGCGCAGGACAGTGTAAATGTCTAATTGCGTAGTTGGTGTCTTTGCTTTCTGTTGACTTGTTCCAATCTAATGCTAAAGCTGTTTTGCACCTGTAAAGGTATACCAGGTTCAGTGTATTAAGTTTTGATGCAAAAGTATGATACCGCTATAATAAATGATGGTGTCTGTTGGTTTGTTTAGAAGCTTTTTAGATAAGCTTGAGGAAAACTTGAAAAAGAGGGACCAGTTTGAAATGTTTTAGAGCTGTTGGTTTAAAAAGTGCTTAGGCTCCATTGCCACTGAAACATTTTAACTGCTCCTTGTTGGTTTTATTTTTAATAACATTAGTTTAATATAACAATTACTTTTTTTCCTGAAAAAATATATTTTCTGTGTAAACATACTTGAAATGTGATTTTACATTTGGGAATGTAGTAGTCAAACGGTAGAAATAAGGTAGGGAGCAATTGCACAGTCAAGTTGTTGGATAGGAGTGAGCGGCTTCATGAAGGGCAGCACATACATCATCCTCTGCCTAGGCAACCCAACTGGACTGTGCTAATAAAGCTGTTAACTCCAGAGTGTGTTCTTCTATCACTGTGGTCTTGATATAAGATGGGACATCAGTGCAGGCTCTGATCTCCTTTGAATATGTGATATCTAGATGCAGCTTAGAAAGCCAAAGCAGATCAGCTTTGTATAGCCAAACTGAGCTTTCTAGAACTTCAATAAAGCATGTGAAGACACATTTTGTTGATGTTAAATATTTCCCAGGCTCCCTAAACTAGCTGGTTAAAATTTAATTTCTACAACCTACGCTCTCATTTTCTGGCACTACTGGGTTCAGTAACCTCATATTTTATTTTGAGCCTGAAAGACAGGAATGACTGGTACACATGAACTGACCATGAACACCTCAAGCTCTGTAGAGTCTACATCTGACAGCTATTTTACCTTCGCAACCATTTCTTTTTGATCTCGCTTCTAAAAGCCAAACCTAAAATTGACAAGGCATCTGCTTCCAAAGCTGTCTTCCTACAGTGGCTGTATGAGCACCTTGACTGTGAATACCAGCTCGCTGCATGATTATTCGCATTGCAGTTTAAAGCTATTGAAAACATCTACAGAAATTGTGAACCTGTCAGCTTTCCAAATCCCTCAGAGAGCCCAGTGGATACTCCAGGGTGTGTATATAACTGGGGATTTCTGAGAACATGCTATAAAAAATAACTAACGTGCATAAGAAAGACAGGAGAGGAGCATGCTGTTTATAAAGCCTTAGTCAAAAACTTCACATTAACTGTTGGGGGTGGCGAGGGAAGTGGAACTACAACAGCTGTGGAGATATTTCTTGATGGTGACAGTGTTGGTATTTGGTCTCAATAATGGCACATACATGTTAATGAGATAAAATATGACTTTTGGCAACACAGACATGGCTGGGCTTAATGCTACAGGGTGAGGCAGAGATGGAAGAAAAGGGACTTGCAGAGCCTTGGCACATGCATGCATGGGAGTTGCAGCTATGTGAGGTGGAAGGATGTGTTTAATATGACAAGTCTGAAGAAGAATGGTCTTATCCTGACCCTGCTCTTCCAGCTGTCAATGCCTACTCCAGATATAAAAAGCTAAAGTCAAAGATCTTATCCTTTCCGTCCTGCTTGTTGCAGGTTCCCCCCTGAATCTCAGTTAACACACTGATTTAACTGAACTATAAAAGTAGTGATCCTCCTTTACTAATGGTAGGGTAGGGGAGAAATAAACAGCCCATAAATTAAGCTTCCATCTAAGCATCTGATCTTAACTGTTGGGTAAATCTCTAAGGACAAAGACAAATAAGAGGGAAAGTCTCTTATTGTGGTTAAGAAGTAACTTGAAGTTGTTGGCTAATTAAGAAACATAAATACTGAGAAATTGCCAAAGCGCAAGTTGATTTTTGGGGTTGGGCTGGGGAGGGAGCTAAAACTTTCTTCCTCAATGAATTTGTTGTAGTTCTAGAAATAGTTTGAAAGGCTTTAATACATATTTCATCCTTTTGAAAACTTCCATCCAGTCTTATTATTTACGTAGGTAATACCACAAATACAGATGGCATTTACCCTTGCCTTGTTTCTTCTCAATCTGTTCTCTTTTCTAGGTTAATACCTTTCCCCACTCTGCTCTTCTTCAATATAGAGCATTTAAAAATAAAATGGCAGATTTCTCTTTGCTTTTCCTCTCTCTTTCTTCACATCTATATTTTGACTTTGTTACCTTTGGCTCACCTCATCTGCCTACATAGAAAGCTTTTTTGGTTTGTTTGCCAGATTTTCTATAACTTTTCCTAGCACTCAGAGAAAGCAGTTGATAAAGAAAAACTCTGTGCCTTTCAACCCGATTCATTTTTTCTTAACAAATTTTGTTCTTTAAAATTTTGTAACTGTCATTGACAAGCGGAAGACATGTGAGGAGTTAAGGGGAAGAAAAAGAGGATGGTAGGGAAAAAAGAAAGTATGCGTTTTGGTTTCTACCTCCATACATGAGAGTGGATCCGTTTTTCTCTTTTGCAATTGAAGGTATTGAATTTAGAGATTCATGCATGAACTAAACATTGGTAGGAGAAAAGACAAGTTTAGTGAAATTCATAAAAAGTTCTTACTTTGAAATTGTGTGGGGAGTGGATTGTCAGATTCATCTGTAATAGAACTTTTTTCCTTAAAATTTATTTAACAGTACTAAAGAAACCACCAAAACCAAACAAGAAAACCCAAAAAACACCCCAAACAAACAAAAAATCACACACAACAAAACCAAAAGCAAATACCAATAACAACTAACCAAAAAAAAAAAAAAAACCCACACCAAAAAAAACAACCATTTTAAAGAGAAAATCTATTCCAAGGAGGAAATGTAAAGGTTAAAATGCAGCATTTTAAAAACAGAAATGAAACTATTCTCTCCTCTTCTAAACATTGTACTTCTTTTGAAGCTCTTCCAAAATGAAAACATTTAAGATGTTCAAATGGACTTCTTTTGTTTTCTTGCTCTAAAGGGGTTCTGTAAGCCAGACAGTTTTGAATACTTTCAGTTTCCCTAACAATTGTCTATTTAATGAATTTACCATGATCAGAATAAAAGAAAATCCATTTGCAATCTTGGTGCTTCTCTGTCCCAGTAACATAAAAATGGTTCATGCCAGAGCATCCTGCCATTTGTAAACTTTCTGACACATTTTGTCACAGCAGGGATCAATATTTGCCATGGTGCCAACATGACAGCTCCATATGCTGCCTCTTTTATTAGCGCTTTTGCACGGAGGGTATGGCAAAAATAACACTGTGGTGCTACTACAGTTGTCCCTGAGGGGAGGTTAGTGCCGTAGAGCTGTGCAAATGGAATTGGTCTCTTATTAAGGCATATATGGTCACACTTGTCTTGGTAGAAATGAAAAGGCAACCAACAGCTTCCCTATGGATGGTCTGGAGGTATGATGACTTGCCTTTTATTTTACTGGGAGCTATATGGGTGCTTAACGCCACTCCATCATTTTGCAGGCTGATTAATCCACAAAAGCTTGTAATTATGAGTGTTTCCCTCTTGACTTCTTAGCATGTGTTGGTGTCTGGCTCTCTTTACAGCATATGCTATCCATTTCCCAAATTTGTTACAAGCCAATAAAAGGTAACTTGCTCAAGAGTTGGACTGCATGACTACTCTTTCATGTGCAGTGCGGTCTTTGTTTATTGCGTTGTTTATTAAGTTACATAGGTAAAAATGCCACAGCAACACAACACTACTGTTACAGATAATGGAGTGATGTAGTCGTTACCAGAGAA
Organism: Psittacus erithacus; assembly: GCA_009867235.2. Classification (NCBI taxonomy): domain Eukaryota; kingdom Metazoa; phylum Chordata; class Aves; order Psittaciformes; family Psittacidae; genus Psittacus; species Psittacus erithacus. Next base: position 16,125 of record WYDI02027136.1, on the reverse strand, counting down.
CACATACTAATTAAAGACAGCTCAACAATTTCATCTCTTGCTACATTCTGAGCAGAAAGGAAAAAGGCAGCAGGTGCAATGGTGGTACAAGTTTGTCACTTGAGGAAATGTGTGGAAGAAAACATGTTGTGTGATGTTTGTTTTCCACTGCTGTTAGGTAAGCTTATTATAAAATGGCTCTTTCTGAGAATCCAAAAAGAATCACAAATCTTTCCCTTGACCTAAAAAATTTTTTTGCACCTTTATGTTTCTAATAAAGGTACGATTGTGACCAGTAAATCATATTTATACACCAGTTGACACAGCGTGTTTTCTGAAGGCCAATCTGGTGGCTATGGGTGTTGGTTTGATAAATATCCATTGACTTGAATTAATATTTTATTTCCAACTGCAGCTACTTTCTCATAATAAAGCCACTTTGGAATCTGAGATATTTATGTTCTAGTAAAAGCAGTTTGGGGTTTTTTCTGGACAACAACACCCATTTTATCACAATAAAAATATTACTTTATTCCTTAGACTACTTCTATGACCTCGTGCTTTTCACTTTTAGAAAATTAGGCTGAGAAGTGTATATCTATAAAATGTCCTCCCTTGTTCCCCCCTTTTCTTTTTTTCCTTTACATTCCCTGTACTTCTCAGTAACACAGTGTGGACAGGCTTGGCTTCCCAGGCACCAGAAGATGCAAAAGGCACATTCAGCCACAGTGAGGTCTTGGGAAGGAATTTCCTCTTTTGGCCTCTTGTGCTATTCTGCTTCTCTCTCATGCATCAGGATTTTTGTAGGAGTTGTGGCCATAGTCTGAATAGGAGCTTTCACAGAAACAAGGTGAAAACAGTGGTTGATATAGTTCTAAACACATCCCATCACTTTCTACTGCAACAACATCACATCATGGTACCTCTGTCACTCACATCTTATTTTTCCTTCTTAAAGAAGATGTCAGACATGCACAGTCAAAGCCAACAGCTAACTACCTCACCGCAAAACATATTGCAAAGCAGTTTGTCTTGGGAGCTGTTCTGCCGAGGAATGAGATGTAGTTCTTCCCAGGTAGAGCAAAGAAGTGAGCATTGTTCTCTGAAACTGGAAGGAAGGATCTCACTAAGACTCCACCTTCTTCCCCTCTGCCTTAATTTTGTAGTTCCAACAACAGCTTTCCTAATCTCTACTTGTGGTTTTCACCTTATATTGTGTAGTATTCTGTTCTTTTATGCTTTTCACCATAATTGCTTACTAGCTAGACAACATACTGCTTACCACAAAGCTGCCAGTTAGTGATCTGGGACTCTGACCTCTTGAAATCCCTTCAAGAGAGATTATTCTGCAATAGTAATCAGGCAAACAGAGCCAAGCCTGCGCACTGCCTATACAAACAGGAAAGTGCATTGTCTCTGATGCATTAAAAATGATTTGACACTGTCATTTAAGCAACTGGATATGCAGATATGGAAGAATACATGCAGACAGAAAATTAAATTGTATAGATCGTGATCATCTTGGGGTTGATTAAATGAAATGAGAGTGCATTTCCTCCTTCATACGGAAAGAGGCTTAACATAAAAAAAAAAATAAAAAAGCCCTACTAATCTTTTCTAAGATAAAGTTCATTAACACAATGATTATTCATTTGGCTTTTATAATGATACTGCTGCTTAATCACCAGAACATTGCTTCCTGTGCTCCAGGAGAGCCAGCAGGAAACATCTGAAGAGATAGAACTGGTGCTAATGCAGCAGCAGACAGAATGGAAATCTCAGTGCTTTTCATTTTAAAAGTGGCGTCGTATCCCTGCACAGGTTTCTAAAAACCTACCCGTCAAACAGCATGAGCTTTAAACTCCATGTTAAATTTATACAGCAATGAAGCTTTAGGTTTCCTGTTTCTACACAGTTAACATCTAAGTTTCCTCCTGGGTCCATTTCCATTATTTATTATATTATTTGCCTCGAGTAGCACCCTAGAGAAGCATTGTAATCAGGAACTGAGGCTGTGGTGGGAGAAATACAGCGTAGTCACTCCAGAGCTGGTATAGCCTCTTGAGTTTAGAATCCTAATAAACAAGGCAAACAGTAATAGAGATAGATAAACAAACGCTGGAAGTAGTTGTCTGGTTAATGACTTCCTCTCACTGCAGTTTTGATTCCCCACTTCATGCTCCTGCACAGTTTCAACCAAATCTCCTATGCTCAGCCACCTGGGTCATTCAGCATTTGAAACTCCAGCATCAATCCTATGTTCCCTTCCTTCATCTGCTGAACCTGTTTATTTGATCTTTCACTTAACCTGCACTTATAGTTTACATTCTCTGTCTTTACCTTCCTTCATCTTTCCCTCCTTGAATCTTCCGCTAGCTCTGATGGACCATCTTATGCAGGTCCATGGCTGGCCCACTGCCATCAGGGTCAGGCTGGTCTCCAGCTGCTGATTCAGATGCTATTGAACAAAGTCCCTTTCACTTCCCCTCCCTGACAATGGCATAGGTAGGGTGTGGAATTATTTAACCCTTCTCTTTTTTTCCTAAAGCGTTTTCCCTCTATGTTACAGAGGAGTGGAAAGGAAGTAATTGGGAGATGCCTCCAAAAAGAGAGGAAAGATTCTGGAAAGCAAGTGCTGGGGATTTTAGGAACTAATTGTGTTGTAAACGTAGGGCAGGATGGGATCCACTTGCAAGCTGCCACACAATAGCTTTTTCCCCAGGAAAAAATATGAACATATCAGAAGTCAGCAAAGGCTTCAATTAATCAGCAGAAGAGTTCATATAAATACTGCGGTCTTCAGGCTGCTGCTTTATAAGCATTTCTTTGCTTATTTTTGCTTCTGCAGGAAAGGGAAGCCTTTTAAAGGACATGATTCTTGTCACAAAAATGTCCGTTGGGATAGGAAAACTGGAACACACACCTGAGTATCTGCACATTTATTCAAAAGACTGAAATCAAAGGATCGCAGTCTGAGCCCACTCAAGTTGAACAAAAATGTGTAATAACTCTGACTGAACAGCCCTGCTGTAGCCCTGATACAATCCAAGCTGGAAGATGGGATGCCTTCTGCTTGCTCTCCTATGAAGCTCCTTTTCGGCAAGTGGCAACAAGTCATGCCATTAGCTTATGCCCCTGATTAGAGCAAAGAGTTTATACTGGATAGTTTGTTGTCTGCACTGGGCTAACACAGGAGGTGACAGATAAAATTACCACATATCAGACTTGTTTCCTTCTCCTTCCTTCAAGAATCTATTGGACTTCACATGTAAGGAAGAGGGGAATTAGGAAGTGGTTTGTTTTGCTCAAAAATTTCTGAAGGAATTCACACCCTGTTTGTGCTATCCACTCTTAATTACAGGCTGCATCCCTCTATGCTCTTACTCCCTGGGGATAATTTTATGGCTGCACTCAGTAGGGACATTAAGTTCCTTTTTTTCCTTATACCTGCTTGTTGCAGCTCTGAGGAAGCTGGATGAAAACAAGGCAAATATAGCAACACTCTTCTGCTCTATTTGGAGCTGTCATAATCCAAATTAGCTAATAAAAACATTCTTGCAAGTGATCTCATATTGAAGGCCGCGAAAATGGTTAAACGGTTGAATCAGAAAGCAGAAATGATTGCAAATATGTATTGCCACGCAAATGCAGTGGAGTATCTGGGTCTGGTCATGCTGAGCAGGCGCAGCTGTAACAGGCAGCATAGTATGGGCCCCAGCCAAGTGTGATCCAAGCTATGGGCATCAAGGTCATGAAATGCCTGTTAGATGTCCCTGCTCAGCTGTACTTTGACAGAACTTGTGTCAGTGGGAACTGAGGGTACTTGTCGCTTAAGACAGAAGCATTCTTGCAGATGTGAAGGACCAACCTGTTCCTGAGGCTGCCAAGATACTCAGTTTAGCCAGCTCCAGAGTAAACAGTTTAGTGAAAGACTGGGGGGTTCTATTTTGAATTAGCCTCCTAAAATAAGACTTGAGCAAAATTTAGTACTTTAGAATGGAGTAGTGTTTCCCTGCCCTTAGTGCACTCGAAGAATAAATACATTCAAAGACTGAGGGGATGTTGTGCTATTAAGGATTGTGACAAGTAGCTCTATTATAATGCAGTGCATAATTTCAGGGGGTTTGGTGGGTGCTTGCTTGTTTGTTTTTTTGGTTTTTTTAATCTTTGCCTTTTATTTCACATCCTTTGCCTCTCACATCTTTTAGTATCCACCTTCTAGACTCCCCCAGGGAACGTTGCCACATTCTTAAATGAAGAGATGTGTACACAGCTGTCTGATTCTCCTCCCTCTACAGTCACATACATAAGAAAATTAAAATGATTTACTACAGGTCACTATTTCTGCATTTAATTATATATTTATATGAATTAATGAAAGTGTAAAAACAACCCATTGCATGCCCTAGGCACTCCCACCTATTAACTGAAAATGCATTACACCATACAACTAAAGGGACAAAAAAACCCAAAACTGGAGAAGCTTCACAGTTAATAATAAAACCACAATGCCTGTTCACAATAATTGAAGAAGTCATCAAAATCATATATTGGCACACAAGATCAGCTGCAAGTGCAGGACAAAGGCACGTGCTCTGCTGTGAAGACATGCTTTCTCTGGAGCATGATTGTCCAGTTCTTCCAGTGGAGTGGACCAGGCCAGGGAGCACCAAAACACAAATGTTTTTCATATCACAGCAATCCGCTATAAACTTCAATAAGAATTTTGCTCACAGGCAACCTTCTTTCCCAAGACATCTCTTACATAGTTCCTTCAGCATAAAAAGCCCCTCACTCTTTGGTTTTAAAGAAAATAAATGATGCTTTCAGCCCAGTCCTTTTCATTCCCTGTGACTGATATCAGAAAAGCAATGGTGCTGGTTATGTCTATGTAGATACAGTCTGGCAGAGCAGATGTGTTATTTAAATTACAATGCTGGGAATATATTTGTGTCAGTAGCTTTCCATCTCCTCTTCCAAGCATTAAAGTTATGATCAGAAGAAAGTACTGCTTCATGAGCACTACTGTATTTTCCTCTTTTCACAAGTCATTTTGCTACATCTGAAGAGCTTACTCATGCATTCCCATCCAATTCATTTTTATTAGAGCTATGTGTGCGTTATAGATAAGCTCTGAGGATGCAGCTGAAATCTGGGCTTCTTCCAGACTCCATGTATTTTCCCAGGTTTTAATCATTATATAACACTGTTATGACACAAGCTCCCTCTTGCTGAAATAAAATTGCCAAACTCAGTTTATCGATTTTTTGAAGGGTACAAGGTTCAGATAAGTAAAGTTGAGATAGTAATCAAAAATGTCGGTGAGAATTATTTAAGTTTCTGAAAGCATAAAGCGTTTTTTCTTAATTTATTCTCCTTTTCTTTTCTTACAGTACTCTGATTTCCCAAATACTTAATATGTGGAAAAATCTCTTCTTCATGGACTGTTTTTCTTTTCCTTTTAATAGAAAAACTGCCAGATGCAGTGCAATGGCTCTGCAGAGAATAGCCAGTGGTCACTTCTCAGTTATAGAGAATGGGCACCTGCCTTTTATGGCAGCTGCTGACTGCACTAATTTAACAGCAGAGTGGGAATCTGATGAGCTTATTGCAGAAGACAATCTGTGTTTGGGATGGAAGGCATTACCTAATGAGTGACATTAGAAAAGACAGATACATTTCTTAGAGGCACACAGCCAAAGGTGAGCTGACAGAAGTCTCAGCAAGGGAAATTCTTGTTAAATATTAGGGAGAAAAAAACCCACTCACAGCGAGGATAGTCAGAGACTAGAACAGGTTGCTGAGAGTGGTTGTGGAAATTCAGTAATTGAAGATGATCAGAATTCACACTGCTTGCTCATGGCCAAACTAGAGTACTGGCCACTTTCAGTACTGTACTTCTCTGAGTGCTGGGGTTGGACAAGTTGACCTCCAGATGTCCCTTTCAGCCTAAATTGCTCTGCAGTTTAATGCCTTGGTTTCTTTACATGTGAGGTAATTGTTTAGCACCTGGAGAACACCGTATCAGTAATTTCAGCCCTCTTTTTTATTCTTCCTGCACTTTTGCCATCTACACAGTCACACCTCAAGATCAGTCATGACTTGCTCTTATGGGAGACAGTCATGGTAATACTTTTCAGAAAGAATCAGCATCATCTTGGATGCTTAATACCACACCCAGGAAAAAAACAGGGGTGGTGGGAAAGTTGATGTTGTATCCTAAGAATTTCACTGCTAGTCTTGCCAAATATTAATTAATTAATCTGCAATTCAAACACTAACATTCGCTCTTTTTTTTTAATCAATTTAATAAAATGCAGGTGTCAGATATTTGTCAAAGATAGTCTAAGGGATTATGGGATTTTATAAGTAGGTTGCTGATCATAACTCAGTGACCAGTTCTTCAGTATTTACCTCATGCTTATTAACTTGGCTTATCTCTTATACTACTTTATGGGAGGGTGCAACTGATATGGTATCAGAGAATGTTGAAAGAAATACTCAGATGTTAAGAAGAGCTGAAGGAAAGATGGTTTGTGGTGATGTGCTCCAAGACTATGACTGATTTTATGTATTAATTGTTACAGGCATATATCTTACACAGTAACATCTGGCAGTCCAGATAGCAAATATCTTGTGGTTTGGTAATCGTTTCTCTGGGTACGATGCTAGACTTAAAAATTCTGCAGGATCCGATTTGTTGGTTGCATTTACTTGGCCTGCAGGGGTCAACCAGGTAACAGAAAAAGAGAAAACCTGCAGGTGTTATCTGGGCACCACACCAAGATGCAACTTCCTATCCCTTTCAGTAAGTAGCTGGAATATAAATGCTGTGATTCTTTATATATATATATTTTTTTTTAATCTTGAGTACCAAAGGAGTGGTTGTTCTCATTACTCTTACAAGTGTCTGATCTTCACTGGAATCCTGCTGTCTTCTCACACAAAACTCATTATCTGAAAAGGAGAGGTGTAACATGTTTGACATTTTCAAGAAAAAAATAAAGACTTTTAATCCAGATGATGTGGACAATATTGCTGCTGCCGCCGCCATTTATAGATTCAGAGATGAGTAGTACATCCAGCATTGACAAGTGATGGCTAAAATGGCAGATTGTGTGACAGACTTCCAAGCAGCGAGGAATTCTCTGAATGTGATTGTCTTGATATTTTAGCACTTATAAGTCTGACTTTTATAAGCGTAATATGGCTGAGTGAAAGGCCAAGAAATGTATCATCAATTTTTTCTTGTTATTGTGCTCATTTTAACCAAGACACCTTTAGCTCTCCTCTTCCCAGTTTCTGCTATCTTTTTATTCCTTTTCTTCTTTCTTATTTTCTCTCTTCAGTCAAAAAGGAGGAATAAAAGGAATTAAGGAAAGAAGGAATTATCCCTGAATATCTGGAATCTTATTGGAGCGGTAGAGACAAGGTATTTCATACCTTAAACAGGTCACAATAGAAATGAAGTCAACAACGCCACAGGCTAGTACAGACCAGTCATACAGTAGGAAATGCTACATCTTACACTTGAAACATTGTGTCTTGACATGGTTTTTCCATTGCTTCTTCAATTTATGACTCAAAGGAGTCAATTCTAATTGCAAAGTTAGAATGGAAATGATTGGTCTTTCTTCTGTTTCCCTCAGACTTTCACAGTACCCTCATAGCAGTTCATATGGTTTAATCTTGGGTAGTCCTGCAAAGACCAGAGAGACAGAGGTGATGCTCCTTATGGATTCCTTCCAACTCAAGATATTCTGGGTGGTTCTGATTCCCATCACCACCACTGCACTCTAATCACCATGGCTGACATCCAGCTGCAGAGCAAAGATCAAAGAGTACCTGAGATGTTTCCTAGTTGTTCTATCATTCATGAATTATGCAGTGGTAGATTGGCTGAAAAAATAGGTAAAACTAATTTGATAATTGCAAATTAATAAAATCTTGAAGCTGCTTACTCAGAAGTCAGTAAGCATAGATATACACAGTTTAAGTAGTTCAAATACGTCGCACTGTTACCTACTAATGCAAATTCATAAAGGAGAAAATGATGGTACAGTTATACAGAGAGAGTGCATGTTATCTTCTTTCTGCAGATAATTTTTATTTCCGGACATCTATTAAGAAAGACCAATATTCAAGCTGAGTAAAATCGTTATCTGGCCTTTTCGTGTATAGAGTTTGGAGCTGAAAAACAAATATGCAAAGAGTTTTTGGACTGACAAGGAAGACTAATTAGAGCCTTAATAGGGTGAGGTTTGTAAACAATCACCAGAAAAAATTGTACTGAAGCTCTCTTGTGCCCTGGGGCACAAGATGGATGCGGACCTCCCTTAGTATAGTGTTGGTGCAGCTTCATGGTGGGGCAGAGAGAAGAGCTATGATCTCTTGCCATGATTTACCAGCAGTGAGAACAGATCTGCACACTTGTGTATGGAGGCAGTTGAGCAGAGGGATGTTGGTGCGAGGAAGAGTAGCAGCAGATTTATTATATCATTTCTCCAGGTGTTCCTGTGACTTGGGTGTAGTGACCCAGATTGGCAATATCTTGGCAGTTAAGGATTCGAGGCAAACATTTACTCTGTCATAAAAAGTGGAATTGGCATCTCTGCAGATATGACTACAAATTCATGTAACTCTTAAATTCTCACCTAAGCTTTCTATGAGATTTCAGATAGGACAAGGGTGTTATTACAAATCTAGCTGCTGGCTTTCTGCACTTGAATGCATTTCACTGAGTCTTCACACAGCAAAAATTAAAATGTTAGAAGAGAATGATAGAAATAGTGAACTTCAAGGCCTGACTGTTTGATATTTTAATATTCATTAAAATGCAGTAATTATCTGATTGTATCTATTAATTTTGGCTTCAATCTTTATATTCTACATAAATTTTTATACCTATTAATTATAATAAAAAGAAGTACGCTTTATAGGCTTTCTTCATTCTTAATCCCTTTTTTCCCTTACCTGAATGCTTCTCTTTCAAGCAAGGGGCTATCACTTATAGTGAATCAGGCACCTCCTGAGTTGGATGATCTCTTGAGAAATGAGACTTTACAACAAAAAAAAAAGGAAAATATGTCTTGCTTTCATCTTCAGAATGTCGAGCATAAGAGATCTCCTGAAAAGAAACACCTGTATCCTGAAATTAAGCATTCATGGCATCACTGTGATAATCCTTTCACCTACAACAGGAAGTGTAAACGGAAAGGCATCTTGTAAATAATATTTGATACCACTACTGGAAGGCCTTGGGCTTAAGGGTGGGATTTCTTTCGTCCATGTGCCGTGTTATGCTGTATTTCTATGCAACGTTGTGTTTGGACTATAAGAATCCAAATAAAAGCTCATACTGTATTCAGGTTTTCACAGGAATATCACTTCAAATGGGATTGGTTATTGTGCAAAACCAATATGAAATATTTACTAAAAATATTTATACTATTTGTGTATATATATATAAATATATAAAAATTTCTGTACAGAATGATTCATTCAAGCTAACTGGTTCATGACAAAGATCTGAGATTTTTGGTCAGAGTTTTCCCATGGGTAAAACAGGAATAATAATGCTTTTGTGGTATTTGGAAAGGACATTTAGGTCTGTCATTGAGAAGTTTTATGGAAGTGTAAGGTAATATTTATTACTTTACAGAAATCTCAGCTACCACTGGAGTGCAGCCACTGAAGGCATGGCAATATTGTGGGAAGACATTTTATACCTACAGGTCCTACCTAACACAAAGTGCCAGTCACCACAGCAAGCCACTCATTTTTCCTAAGTTAAGCCTCAAGGAAAAAACAGATAAAGAAATTATCAGATCCATGGTTCACATAATCATTGTTGCAAATACCTAATAGAGTGGCAAGGATAAGATATTCTTCATGGTCTTGGGAATTAAGAATTTTTGCAAGATATCAAGGTATTTTATATTTTTATTACAACATCAAAAAATACAGTGGTAGCTAAGTGAAAGATCCCCAAAATATATATGTAACCTGTGCCCTAATATTTATATGAAATTCAGTGAAATATCTTCCCTTACAAAACTGCTGTAGATATCTTTTTGAATATAGATAATTAATTTTTATATCCATGCAGTTGAACAAGCTTTGCAAGTTTAATGAAAGCGAATTATCTTACTATCTGTGTAGGTGGTTTCTGGGTTGGTCTGCAAGTTCAGTATTTTGCTAGTAGCCCATTTCCAATGTATTTACTCTTTGTTTCTGTTTGAGGCACCATAGAAATGTTACTGTTCAATAATAACAAGTGTGTTTCCCAGCTGATGGAAACCAACTTAAAGAAATCATGTCACATCTGAGCTTTTTTCTTTTTTTTTTCTTCTTTCTTTTATTTTTTCATTTTTTTGTTTTGTTGTTGTTTTTACTCTAGCTGTACTTGCTCTGTAGTCAATTTAAGTAGAAAAGCATGAATGATCATTTTATGTGAACAGTTTTAGGAGTCACCTGTCAAAAAGATGGAGATAAGGATCTACTTGGATTATAACACAATTTCCCTTGCACTTTAATACACTAAGTGTTGTATTTAAGTCAGCTCACAACACTTGGAAAGTAGTGAAGGGAAATCTCATGTAAGCATTATTGACTTCCCTGGAACTTACGCTATTTGCCGATACTGACATTTTTCTCAATTTTTGGTTTAGAGATTAAGCATGAGAATGCCCGAATATACACAATTGAGAAGACAAGGATACTAAGATAATATCCAGCAGGAAAGAGGCACAGGGTTGTGATGGGATCATCAGGTAGCTTATTCATATTTTGTTAGCACATGTCAATACATTCCCTTTCTAACAGCACAACAAAGAAAAGTATCAGTAACCTTAAATTACTTTCGCGGTCTTTACAGAGCATCTCTCTAAAAGCAAAATAAATGGAATCTGTTGGGCAGCCAAATGGAAAAGACCATCTCAACATATTTTGTTCAGCTCAATACAAAACACGCTAATCCAAATTCAACCCTCTGCGTTGTTGTTTCTATAGTCTAGCAGAAACCTCAGAGCCGTCCTAAGGGCGAGCCCTGGGCAGCTACCTGCAAAATGAGAGGAGATTGGATATTTGGGAAGAAATAGGCTGTGTAGCCAGTGGAAAATGGGAATCTGTTCTAAACTGCAACAGATCCTTGCTCCAATGTAAGCCAAGACTTTGAAGTCAATGGACTTGCTCTCAACTTACGCTGGGTAATCAGAGGAAAAAAAATTGAGGAATAAGAGTTGGGTGAGGTGTAGCTGGTTTATAGGAACGCAATTTGATAGCAACATGGTTTGCTGGCAAGCACTCTCTTTTCTTTCCAATTAAAAATGATGCTGTTTTGTCAGCTCTACTTGAGCACTTTATTAATAATAATAAAAAAAGCTTTTGTTCATGAATCTATGAACCCAATTCCCAGTCATTTTTATAGGTCTATTATCCATGTGACTCACTGGCTTTAACTGAAGTAGTCTTGCTTCAGCTGATAGGGGCTTTTGAACATTGCAGTGTATTTTCTCTATCAATTATCATCAAGTTACATTTTTCATCCAGGAATGAGGACACTTATTTTAGTATATTGTACATTTCCAGAACTTTTAACATCTGTATGAATAATAAGTACTGGGAAAAGAATAATTTTCCTCCCCTTTCCACTGTCATATTTCTTTTGAGGCCTCTAAACTTGTGTTTCTATAAGTCAGAGAGTGACAGGTGGTCTTTTCAAAGTTTCTTCAGAGAAATTCCACGTCTGCTTTTCTTTTTATTCTTCCACTTCTAATACCATCTCACATGTGTTTTGTTTTTTCTTGCGCTGAAGAAACAAGCTAACTTTCTAGAGTCTTATGAAGTCTTCATGTTTTAATCGCTTGCTATCTGTACTGAAGCCACAAATCACAGAGGTGGCAGTGTTGCGAGACTGCTGTGTTGCCAGCAATGTGCATCTGCAATGTGTGCAAGTTTACATACTGACAGGATGGGATAAACACACACAGTAATATCTGAACATGGCCATATGAGCTTCATTATCAGCACAGGGCCAGGATGAAGACTATCCCTTACTTTTTTTTCTCCAACACTGCGTGGCCAGTCTGAATCTGGGTAGAAACGATGAAGCGACTTTCCCTAGGATCCTGGCCAGCTGCTTCGGAGCAAACATGCTGTTATGACCCAGGATGTGTTCCTGGGTCATGCACTGTGCATGCAACGCAATTCAGCCTTACCCAAGCAGGGTAGTGGTTTATGGTACCAACAAGGTCAGGGGTTTTGTCGGGTTTTTTTAAAGATCATCAATTAAACTCAGCTGTAGCACCTGTGGACGTTATGTATGGCAACCATAAGAACTCCAAATAATCACTAGTATAAAACCTCAATAGTCTGTGGAGACCATGTTTGTTGTGACCTCACATACACCCTCATCAAAAAATTCAGCTGAGGCAGTGAAAAAGATGGCACTTTAAAATCAAAAGGCAAGTGACCTCGTTGCTACTGATTGTTTGACCAAGGATAAAACCAGAACTAAATGGTATTTAGAGTGAGTGAAAGCTTGTGACTGTCAGCTGGCAGATCAGAAAAGTACAATTTACTTTACAAAATCAAAAATTTGTTAAGAACTAACTTACAATGATAAGGACCAGTCCATACAACTAAAAGCAGTGCAGCAAAACAGTCCAGCCAGAGCTCAATGAAATAAAGATGAGCTGAGCTATAGCTATTCATTTTTGTTAGAGGCTTCTGGGCTTCAGAAATAGGACCTCATCTAATGAACAATCAACTTTCTTCTGCATGAATTTTAGATTAAATTTAACCACTTAATAGAGTTTCTTTCTTATTCTTTTTTATGCAAGGGATCAACTGAGTAGAATTTTATGTGGAGTCCTCAAGCTACCTTTTTAGTCCTGTAGAAATAGAGAAAATAAATAGATATGGGCTTCTTTTAATTGTTAACTGGCACTTTTAAAAGCACAAAAATGACTGCATGTGAGTTATTTCATCTCTTCCAAAGGAAGCATGTAATTTCTTATCCTAAGGCTCAATATACTTGGACTGGTCAGTTCTGAGAGCAGCCAGAGAAAAAGGTTGTGTAGTTATAATAATTGCTTTTGCTGCAATCAGTAACTGAAACCAGTAGCTGAGTACCTTTAACTTTTCATTTAAAGTGCAGATGAAACTATTCCTGCAACCATAGACACACCTCATACTTATTCTCTAATCCGAACAATACATTTCAGTGCTGTCTCCTGGTTTTACAACTATTTCTTTGAACTCTGTTATGAGAAGGACACAAAGTGCTATCTGTGCAGAGATAATGGCTTCTCTGGATGGATAAGCCCACTCACTGCAGAGCCATTGCCAGCAGGGATGAGACACACATTTGATTTCTTCTCTCACATCCTGTGATTGTGGGATCACCTGTGATAACTTGATCCCTTCCCAGAGCATCCTTTGTCTGTAACTTCCCGGCTGGTGGCCTTCTCTGACTCACTGCAAGTTACAGCCACCCCCATGGTCTTCCTGATCAGCTTCTCAACCCATGTCTGCCAAATCTGGAGCCTCAATAAGGCAAGAGCACCATTTCCATGTAAAATGTTCATTGAAAGGCTAGACTGGAAACATTCAGAGACTAAATCAGAGCAAGGCCAAAAACTTTTGTTCCAGATGAGCTTCTGGAACCTCTTTCCTGCATGATGCAACCTAACATCAATTTTGGGACTCTGGTGTCTAATGTGATTGTGATAATATTACAAGGCAGTTGCTTCACGTTATGGTTGTGACTATTTATTGTTTCTATCTGCAAAACTGAGGGTTATTTTTGTTTTCTTTAGAAGGTTTCATGAGATTTATTGTTTTTTCTCTTGCGCTGTTTATTGTCTAATTACATTTTTTTTGGCAGGTCTACTTTTTGGCATGACATTACACCAAAATAACATAGAGTTTCAAAGAAAAAAAAATGAATCAGTGGTATTTCAATCTGTTCTTACTTCAAAGATATATGAAGCTTCTTGCTTCTTTTTGAATAATTCTGATTCTGATGCAAGATTAATTTGGCCCTCACCATGAGGATTATGCAAGAAGCTCTTTTATAATGGATTTTCAGTTTTGGAAAGAAACACAGAAGCTAGATCTATAATAATTGTAAAAGGTTTATGCAGAAAGATAGATGATTTCAATTCAATTGTTCTGAATTTTTCAGATTCTCCTTGCACTTCTTCAGGTGCATATACAGTAGGCATTTTTTCCAGAAGAGTTTTGGTGCTAGTATGATAACAATGTGAGGACGGATCATGTACACTTTCCTCATAATTTATTTATAACTGCTTAATTAAGTTATTATGAAGTCTCCTCTTTTTCTTATTGGCAGGGAGGATAAAATTAATTCTCTTAGCCTTTCCTTCATAAGCAGAATCTCTGACATACTATTTCTCTGCTGAAAGTGCTGTTTTTCAAAAGATATTATATCATTCACAAGATAATCTGTGATGACCAGCTCAAAATTTACGCAAGGTAAAACTGCACCACTAACAATTCTTCCGCTTTTTTTAATTCAATTACTCTGACAATATACCCAAACAATCCACTATATTTCTTTGCTTCTTATCTATTATGCATTGCAAGGCAAAGAAATTGCCAGTTCTTTTGTTGTCACTTACCTCTTTCACTTATGTTTTACCTGTCCTAAATTTCCTCCAAGACTTTTTCTCTCAAGACAATTTTCCTTTAATTACTGCCACTTACTGGTCCAGTTTTCGTAAAGCACATGGTGAAGGCTCCAAGGGAAGGCTGGCATCAACATTTCCAGCAAAAAGCTGTCTTGGGAATGACAGAAACCACACATGGATCATGCACAACAGCAGCAGTTTTGCTTCTCTGGACTCACCTGCCCCCACTGCAAAACATCATCCAGCTGCTAAAGGTGATCAAAAAGAAATATTTGAGTTCTCAAGAAAAGAAACAATAGGAGAGTTGATGTCACTACATATTTTAGTGCTTAATTTATTCTGAATAGGACATCCCAGTCATTGTCAAGGAAGACTTTCAAGGTTTAGGGCTAACATTCAAATGTTTTCTCCTTTCCATTGCACTGCATTCATTTACAAGGGAAGAATTCCCTCTGGATTTTCCAGATCTCCTCCTTTCATTTACTTTGTTACATCATTCCCTTCTAAAAAAATGTGACTTCTATTTTAATAACTTGCTCCATCTGGGGTCAGCTGAAGTCATTCATCAGTTTGCATTCTGTTTGACAAAACTACTAGGCTTCTTAAAATATTTGTTTAATACTACAGTGAGAGAAGGTTCATAATCCTTAGACCTCAGTTTTGAAATATTAATAATAAAAATTGCTTAGTAAGAGGTGGAAGCTTTTTTAACACAACAAGGTCTCACAAGAACATCAGAAATGGCAAAGAAATTTCGATGCGCCACAACTTACAAAAATCAGCAGCCAGCAAGGCCATTTTGTCTTGCAAAACATTCAGTATTCATCCACCTACAGAAAACAGAGTAATAACAAGTGTCTTGCAAATAAACTGTTTAAACCTATAAAGTATATGGGACATAAAGCTATTTCCTATTTCCTCATTTGAAATTTCCATCTTGGTTTGAAAGCAACAGTAAAACATTCGAGACTGACTAACAGAATAACATGTACCTGCTTTATTTAATTTCATGTAATGCCAGTCTGTGTGTATATAGTTTATTTTTCCCACGATCTCTTTTTTATTCTCTCCTCAATCTTGAGTTGATGTCATAAATAGATTTTTACTTCTGCACTTCTTATGGATGTTAAATTGCTAAAGGTGATGGGACCAAAAATTAACACTTGACTTTAAAATATGATTGTGCTTAAAAGTAACCTTTCTAAATCACTGATTTCATTGAAAAGGTAAAAATATTCAATGAAAAATACACTTAATTCAGTATTTTGCAGTATTAAATATTTGTAAGAAAGATGTTGATTAGGCAGCAAAGTTCTAAATATTTTTTTTGGTACAAATGCTTTTGCACTGGATTTCTACAAAATGTATTTAGAATCATAGAATAGTCAGGGCTGGAAAGGACCTTAAGATCATCAAGTTCCAACCCCACTGCCATGCCCAGGGACACCTCACACTAAACCATGTCACCCAAGGCTCTCTCCAACCTGGCCTT
>WYDI02027135.1:41461-64742 GCA_009867235.2 Psittacus erithacus | reverse complement strand
ATATAAAGTTGTTCTGAAACAAAATCATCACTTTTTAAAACACATTAAATGAGACATTTTGACTGTTCCTTAAAATATTTGCCAATCATCTCTGGCCAAAAACGTTTGCCAAACCTGAATCACTTCAGTTCTCCACAGCACAATGTTCACTCAAAAGTTTGCCTTGTTCTTGGAGGGGCTTAGTAGGTGTATCGTATTCTTATTTACTCTGTGGCCACTCTCAAAGCTCGTAAGAATTCTCTCTTCCATGAATAAACTGTGGCTAAGGAAGATCTGGAGTGTTTTATCTTCTTCAGTGGCTTCTTGTTGAGGGTAAGATCAAAGGTAAACCCTTAACTTCCTGACAGGAAAAGATATTTGCCTTCTCTGTCATTGGCTCTTTATTTTTCTAGTGCCTTATTTATTCTGCTGTCTTCAAACCATATGAAGTACAGTGTACTGGATAACAAAACAGAATGGTGAGATAGCACCTGGTGTCGGGTGATGGGTTCCCCACAGTCCTATAACATGTCCTACATAAGTGCAAAACTGTTTTTTTTCTAAGAGTAGCTGAACATAGTGCTAGTCACAGGCAGTAGTGTGAGGGATCAGCAGACCTCAGATGCTTGTTTTCTGTGCCTTCCTCAAGTTTTTGTTGGCCTTCTCTACGGTTTTTAATTGTTTTGTTGTTTTTTGTTTGTTTGTTTGTGTTTGGGTTTTTTGTGTGTGTTTTTTGTTCAGGTGTTTTGTTTCAGGCTTTTTTGGTAGGACTGAGTTCAGACTATTAAATTATGCTTATGCTGCATAGTAGATCTGGGGTTCATAATCACTGAGGTAAAGTGATGGTCCTACTGCAACATCTGTAACTGTAGTGTCATACTATAATACTTGTTATTGTGGGCCCAAAAACTCTCTGGGAAGACTCTTGCCTGGAGGCCAGAGGGACCAGATAGCCCATTGCTGTGAATGAGACAGGAGGCAGAGAAAGCTGCTCTTACAGGATGTCAGCAGAGTCCTCAGCCCAACATGTGAGAGGGCTATCCAGACTGCTTTGCTTTTCTTGGATGCAACATTTTCCAGTGCAAATGCTCTTGACTTTAAAAAAAATAACACCTTTAAAAAAATAATATTATTTTATGGGAAATCTGATGGCAGTACATTAAAGTTTTCAAATAAATCAGGCTGAGCTGCCTGGCAGTGTGTGCACGTGAGGAAAACTAGGCTTTATTTCTGCTTCTCTTTTTCTCCTAGGCTGCATCAATGTAGTTTGAGTGACAACAGGCTGATCTCAGGCAGGCCAGTCATGGTGTGGGGCTGCTGCCCTGACCTGCTTGAGCTCAGAAGCAGAGGGGAAAGGAAAACAGTTTGGTGATGCAAAGCACTGTGATGTAGTCAGTGCCTGGTTCAAGCTTGTGAGAAAATGATGGAAAGCAACTAGAAATCCCTTCTTTCTTGTATCTTTGGAGAGAGGAAATCAATTGGAGGAAGAAAAGATTAAAAAATGAATACACTGAGTTGCAGCTGAATCTATTCCTTCAAGAAGAAGGAATTGAATTGTGGCATCTGGCCTAAACCACTTAAGGATCTAAAGAGTAAGTGGCATGGCTTTGGTTAATAAGTCCAGGGATGAAGTGTGCCCATTTATGCATAATAAATGGATTTTTGTTGTCTTAGCAACAGCCTAGAGATGGGTTATCCATCAGGGGAACAGTCTGTTTTGATGTTGCCAGGGTGACAAGCTGGCTACCTGTCCATATTACTGCTGATCTTCTCCAGCACAGCAGTTCTTTAATTGACTACTCTATGCTCATGCATGAGATGTTTTAAGAGCTTGATTGTACACAGAGCATTGCTATCTCCAGCTATGGCATTCATCCCACCAGCAAGCTTATTGATCTAGTGCTCTGTTGCCCAGTGGACTGACTTGAACTGATTCATCCAGGGCAACATGGGAGTTCTCACTTATGCTAGTCATGCATGAGCTAGGAAAACTGCTCCACAACATGCTCTCCTTTACATCAGCAAGCGTAAGAAACCGTTATGAGTGAGGAGAACCTAGGAAAGCTAACACAGTGTAAAAAATGTGGGAACTCCGCTTCTGGAGCAAAGCTTCACAGGTCCTGTCATTAGCCTAGTTCACATATCAGTGCTCTTAGGTTGGTTCCTGCAGGTAAGAATCTGATTTACTGTCTTTACACATTTCAAAGCAGCTTGAGCTCTTGTGGAGTCAGGACTCATATGGGCAGGATTTTGAGTGTAAGACCAGTGACTTAAGGTGAGGTCAGCTCTAACCTAGAGATACAGAAAACTTTTACTGCCACTGGAAGCTGTCCTTTAACCCCACCTGCAGGCAAAGTCACAGTCTGCTGCCCTGTCTTCTGAGCAGCTCTGAGAGCTCTGATTCTTCTTAAAACCATATGGAAACGAATTTTCTCTGGTGCTTTCTGGGGTTTCCCCAAACAGCAAGGCAGACTCCTTTTAGAACAGGGCATTTCTGTCAGCAAGATTAAGCCTTTGGCTCATTAGGCTGTCAAGATTCCTAATGTCACTTGGCTGTTCTTTGAGACAAACAAACCAACCCCAAAACCAAACAAAACCCTCTCAGAACTGATGAAAGCTGATGTACTGGAGGTTGTCACTGTCCTACCAAATAAATTTATTTACATTGGCAGTAGCAAAGCAGACCCTCCTGCCTTTTGTACCTTATCTCTGGTTTATAGGTTGAACTGCTCTGGTGTCAAGCTCAGCTGGTCATCCAGCTTCCTACTGAGGCAGCGCACAGGGGCCAGTTACACAAGTGGTGGGAGCTTCTGCTGGGGAGGGCTGAGTATTAGTGATAGAACTACTAAGTTGGAACAGCTGTCAGATCCATTTCTATGTGTGGTGAATGGCAGGTATATATAGTTGTGCATTACTGCAATGAACTGAATTTAAATGGGTGTTCTAGGGCCAAAAGCTATGTTAGTGACCTGGGTTGCCCTTATTCTAATTCTCTGTTTCAGTCTGTTTTGTTCCTGTGATTATGCCAAGATGACGTAGCTGAAGCTGGGGAGGAAGGCAGAGATCAATCAATACATAAAATCTATATTTGTGTTAGGGAAGAAAAGAAGCAGAATTCACAAGCCTGATGACTCTTTCTCTAGCAAATGGACTCATACCATTAAGAAAGAAAACAGTGTTTGATACTATTCTAGGTAAATACTGGATATTCTTGAGTGTGCAAGATCTAGAGTAGATATCTCCTTACTTCAGAGCTTTACCTAATCAGCATGTGAATCTGTGAGACTTCTCCTCTCAGAGCAAAATATGATCTATATCCTAAGAGTGAAAAATTGTTTTAATTGGTACCTTATTTTTTCAGCAATGAATCTTAAGGTGCCTGGAAAAGCAATGACAAGGGAGGAAGAAATACTGTGGATTATAAATGACATCTGATAGGTAGGAATGCTTATCTACAAAAGCAGGTGTCAAATGCTAAAAATGCTGAAAGCACTTCAGCCTGTTTTAGTGCCTTCATCATGTGGGTAAACATGAGTCAAATGCCTTGTGAGATGGAGGACCTGGCACAGTGTAAGCTCTGTTGCTAGCATGGTTTGCTGAACCTTCAGCCATGGATCTATTACTGTGCTTTCCATGCAGTCTTATTTAAACCCACAAGGAGCTGTCAACCCCTCTGCTGTTCTCTTCTGCTAGTGATTGATTTATACCAGATACTGATGCAAGAGAAAAAGCTTCCTAGGTGCTGATTGCTGCCTCAGGGTTTAAAGTGCATGAGAAGCCCAATGTTGCCTTCTAGAGTGAATTATAGGCTTTGCCATAGGTTAGTTTTCCCATGGTACATGATGTTCTTGGCTCATCTGTTTCTCTTGTTCTGTTTGGAACTACTTGGAGCAGTTAACTGTATAGTTGCCCTGTATTTGTCAGTTCTCCCAGCTCTGGATTAGCTTGGTGAATGTGAGAAGTGACAGAAAAAGAAGACCAAGAGGTTACGAATAGGTTATCTCTGTCATTAACCTGCATTCTTGGGCAGAAGTTGGGGCAAGAGCCACAGCAGACTGCTTCTAGTTGTGTAAGATGCCAAGGTTGTCAGTATTTCCAAGCTCTTTCTTAGCAAATCACTTATCTAGAAAATGAAAGGCTCCATTCAACTGCCTAACTGTTCACAGACATAAAGGGCCATTTTAGGATATGCATCTGACCTCTCCCTTTCTCTCAGGAAAGGTCCAGATCTCTTCCTTCACGGATCTTGTTTCATAGCTATCCACATTGTAGAGACATCTTGAATATTTTAGGGCATTTGAGATGGCATGACAAGCCCAAAGGTTCTGATATGAGCACCACTTATGTGCTGGAAAAGGATCAGTAGTGGTTCTGCATTTGACTTCTACCATCCTACCATCTAATATGCTGATGCATTTGGTGTGACAGAGACCTGGTTAAAATCCCTGAAGGACTCAAACACAACTGCCCCTTCATGCAAGTCTGCCACAGAAGTAGACAGCAGAAAACTCTGGATTTGGTTGTTCTGGGTCTCTTGTGTCAAATCATTTAGGTTTTGTCTGAAATACTCACTTAGCAGAAGAGTGGCTGTTTCCAGTGGATCCTAACTGTTCCAGAAGGGTGTCCAAGCTGGAGCCAGGCTATAGCGTTACTCATACTTGTTTTCTGGCCCACTGAACACATATTTTATATGAAAGGAATCTGTTCTTCATTTTATATGAAAGAAAACTGCTTCACCATGAAAGATTGAGAAGGCCTGACTTCAGATGCAATGTGAGAGGGTGACCTGTGAGAGGTACCTGCTTCACTTTGAGGCAGGTGGAGAACCAAGTCCCCTTTGGCAGGCTGAGGTGGTTAGAAAGTGGGTCTGTACCCTCCTGCACAAGTGTCTGGACTCAGTTATAAGGTACAAGCAGAAAGCACTTGCTGCTACTCCTGGTAAGTAGAGGCCAAACTTGCTCTTCCCTCTTCTTGCTCTGTTTCCATTCAGGGTACTTTTAGCCAGATGTCAGGGTTTGTTGCCCTGAGCCCTTTTCTGCCCTTTCTTCCTTAACTGGCTACCTAACCTGGACAGTGCATGTGCAGCCTTTTCTTCTGAGTCTGTCCCAGCACTAAGAATACACAGTCTAGTATATCTTTAGAGTACCTCTGTGATGGAGACATTGTGGAAAGGTGGGAAGGCAGTGCTGGAGGCTTCCAAATCTGCAGAGGCCAGAGCTAAAAATGCATGTCCTGAGCTGAAATCCACCCACCATCTGTCTCCAGTTGTAACATTCATTGTTCTTGATTGCACTGCCATTTGCTGTGCCCTTGTTCACTCTGATTTTTTATGGCTGTTTGTTATCCAAGACAGCTGGCTATCTTCTCTTTGGCAGTTCTCTGGGATGTGGAATAGACCTCTTCTATTTTCTGCTGCTGGAGCTCTGTGCTCGCTACTGCAAGACTATTGAGGGCCAGTGTATTGAGGAATGGGTTATGCGAAACTGAAACAGAACAAATGAATTCCAGTGTAAGCCAATAATAAACACTAGGCAAAGTAAATGGGCCTGATTCAAACTCAGGTGTTCTTGGAACAAGAAGAAGGGAAGTACTACAAATCCTTTCCACTCCTCACCATGTGTCTCATATTCTAAGCAAAAGAGCTGTGGCTTCTGCTGAGCAAAGGCCTCTGGAAGGATAAATTAATGCAAACCACACAAACCCATGACAGTTTCAGTTGTTTTTATTGTCTGGGCCAAATTCTGTCTTCCCTTTTGGGCAGACGGCTGGTGGCCAGAGATGCTTTCATCATGGTAGCCAGAGGCCTTAGCAAAGCCGCACAAACAGGCAGGACATCCCTGGCGGTGAAAGAGGAGATAGAAATGGATTCATCCAAACCCCCTGTTAATTGGGTTGGTCGTACATCCCCCTGACTGCTGAGAATACTCTTCTGTCACTTGTATTCAGGCAGAATAATGGAACACTTCAGCTGAGAGCTGAATTGGGGCATAAGAAAAATGGGAGATAAGGAGGGAGACTCCTTATACTTCTCCCTTTCAGTCTTCAACTCGACAGGATCAACCACAATCTGAACGTTTCCAACACTCTTTAAAACACCCGCTACTTCTGAGAGTAAGGCAAGGAAACAGGAAGAGCTAGCTGGAGTAAAAGTGACATCCTATCTTCCAAACCCATCTCAGCAGTAACGTTATGCTAGGAAGCGCACACATTCATCTGTGGTTTTTTAAGTGCTGTTTGTACCATGGCATGTTACTGAAATGCTTCAAGGATTCCTTTTGCAATGTGTAATTACTCTGAGATAGGCAGTTCAGTGCCTACTGCAGCTGCTGTTTTGGATAATCGTGATACAGTTAAAGCTGTGGCTGGATTAAACAAATTTATGCAGATGGAGATTTTAAAGTTAAAGAGCAATTTAATACTCTCTAACACACCAGGTGCTAAAAAATCCTGTACTTGGTACCTCTGAACTTGAATTCTACTTCTCATACCCACAGGACTTTGAAGCATGCTTCCAGCTGTTTGTTACCTCTCCTGAGGTCTCAGAGGTGTTTCATTAAAGCTGATGCTAAAGCCTATTAAATACCTGAACGTAGACTCTAATGATGCATCTCATTTAGGTGAGCTGTCACTACGAATTGGCAGGGATCATTGCTGCTCTGGTCCCCTGGTGGCTAGGGTAGCGAAAGCCACCTGGAGAAGTGCAGGATAATACCTCCTTCTGTGTTGGGAGAGAAAAGGCAAAGTGTCTGGAAGGGACTGCTGACTTCCAGGCGCACTCCAGCCTCATCACCTTCTCGCCCTACCAGCTCTCTTCCCTCCATCCTGCGAAGTGCAGGCTCAGCTCCCAGCGCTTGCAGAGACTCCACCTGGAGTACTGCATGCAGCTCTGGTGTCCTCTTGCCCATTATGAGCACCTACTAGGAAAAACACGTAAGCATCTTGTTCCCTTGAAAGATACCTGGGGGGTTCTTAAATCCTGGGGGGCACAACTAATTTTCTGTGACTGTAGGCTGGCTGGCTGCTGTGCCTCTCTTTGGGATGCTGCTGCTCTGGAAACAGAGAGACGTGAGCTTGTGTGGGGCACTAGGACTTGCCTGTTCTCTCTGTTTAGCTTGTATGAGACCAGAGAATAGGCATGAAAAAAGAAGAAAATCACTCAGCTTGTATTAAGGCACTTCTTACTATTGGGAGTATTCATAAGTGGACCTGACTCCTGGCACCTTCTAGCTGGGACAATTCTAGTGGAAGTGGAATGGCACTGGCACTTTAGTTCTGGTTTAGTTTTGATAACATACATTGAAGCAGATCTGAAAACAAACCAAAATCCTGGCTACTTTCCACTCATCTGTAGGGCAGTTTTTATGAGGAATAAATTTGTGTCTTTCTGCCTATCTGCAGAAGCAGCATTGTAGACAATGGATCACCCGGATAAAAAAATACGTACTGAGTCTCTCTTAGCAGTGTGGCACAAGATACCTTCACTATACTATCTCTTGAAGCCTGCAGCTGGCACTTGTCAGGGTGGTAGCTCTCTAAACACTGACAGCCTCTGTGCCCTTTGTAAAAGTTCCCTGGAGTTCCCAAAGGCTCTCTCCAGTATGAGCATGTTTCTAATAGGCTGCTGAAGCTGACAGCTGGAGGCAATATTACTTTCTTGCCACCATTTTAAATCCTACTGTGGGAAGTCTTAGGTGATGCAGATAAGTGAACCCATTAAAACAGGACATGTGACTTAAATTGCTCTTTTGGGTCCTCGTGACATGATTAGGTCCTCAGGCACTTTTGTGTTCCCCTCCACCCTTCCAGAAATGATCTGACAGGATGCTTTTTTGTCTCAGTCTGATGATAGAACATCACTAATTAGCACAGCTAGGGTCAAGCTCACTTTTATTTCATTCTCTACTAAGATAGCATGATTGTAGGAGAACAACTCTTGTTCACATGTAATAATAGAAGGTGATGTTTTTTTCCTCCTTTCAGTTCAAACATAACATTGTGTTCAATGATACCACAATGTTTTGTGAAAAGTACAAGTGCTTTGACCATGTGGGAATCAAAGAGCTCCAAACAGCCCGTGTAATGCTGCCAACAAAGCATGTCCTTGGACCCTAGCCGAGAACAGCCAAACCTTCATTTTGAGTAAAGCCCTGGATGTTGAGAAGGAGAAACACCAAAGATTTAGTCCTTGTTCCCACCTCAGTCTTCTAGCAAGTCATTTCAATCTCTTTGCCTGGGGATGTCTTACTTGTGAGGAGGGAAAGAGTGCTCTTGTTAGGGTGGGGTGAGATATTTGTGGGATACTTAGGAGGTTAAAACCCTGCCTGCCTTTTGGCATCTGAGATGGAACTGCCTGGATTGGTGTGACTCCCATAGGAATGGGAGGCAGCAACACGGTTTGTGGGTGGTGGGCTGAGGGGCAGCACCTGCCTGGCTGTGCCCAGATGAGTATGTGCCCTCTTGTAACCTCACTCCTGCTGCCTTGGTGCCTGCCCCTGGCCTTTCTGTCCATCAGGAGGTGGTGGTCCCCCTCCCTTCCGCACCATAGCCTGCCTGGGGGAGGTTCTGCAAGCAGTCAGCTCCCGCACCTGCTCCTGGCCTTGGCTTTTACTGCCCTTTGACTGCATATAGCAGAAGTATTCAGAGGCAGCTGCTATTTCTGTCATTGGCACCCAGACTTCCTAGGAGAAAACTGCTGGCTTTGTGACAGCTGAAATCTGATTCAGAGGAAGCTTTTTAATTCAGCATGCATAACAACCAGGGGAGACTGAAGTAAGGGGGAGGGAAAGACAGCGCTCAATTTGCTATTCATTTAATTCTGTCAGGAGAGCCCAAGCAACTCGAGATGATGGAATGCAAACTGCAGACACGCATGTTGCAGCATGGTGGATATTGTTCAAGAGACTGAGGATGGAGAAATAGGGTAAGAAAACAATGCAGTACAAGGGCTGTGTGCCATGCTTCTTGCCAGGATATATTAGCTACCACTGAGCAGTTCTCTGCTTTGGAGCCTGCTGATGGTATTGCCAGTTTAAAGTCAATGTGATTATCTCCATGTTGTGCTGCCATTGCAGCTGCTGGAACAAGAGGCTACCCAAGAGATCTTCTTAGCCTTCTACTCTCCAGCACATCATCCTTTCTCAGCCTTCTTTAGGATACTTCCTAGTATTTCTCTGGAGAAGGAAAAGGCTGTCATTCCCACTCTGCAGCTAAGGTGCTGGCATGCAGAGAGGCTGACTTGTCTGATTCTAGGACTTAAAAAGAAATGAAGCTGCGCCAGGGGAAGTTCATATTGGACATTAGGATAAATTTCTTCACTGAGAGGGTGGTTGGTCACTGGATCAGGCTCCCCAGGGAAATGGTAATGGCACTAGGTCTGTCAGAGTTCAGGTCATTATGGTTTAGTTTTAGGTAGTCCTCTCAGGAGCAAGGAGCATGGAATTGGAATTGATGATCCTTACGGGTTCCTTCCAGCGTGAGATATTCTGTGATTAGGTACCTTGTTGCTGCCCTGTCTCCTGGGTTTTGATGCGGAGTTAAGTTTGTGAGACTGTCCTTCCTCTTCTCCAGCTTGGTGCTGAAAATGCTCTGATGCCTTTTTAAAGACTTTGATAGATATTTCAAAGCAAACGCTTTTATTGAGGTTCCCAGTTTACCTGTGATGCCCTTTGATGGAGTTCAGATAGCTTGCAGCCCTGGAGGGAACTGTGGGTCAGAAGCAGTCTTCCAGCACTCAGTCTTTTTAAAATGAAAGTGCAGGCTTTCTGTTACTACCACGATTTCCAATTTGAAAGAAAACTCCTAGGATTTCATGTTGCACTGTGACACCAACAGGATCAGAGATGGCTTTTCCCAAAGCAATTCATTTACAGAGCAGCTCTGGTAATTCAATTCAAGAGGCTTTCTGGAAAGATGTCACTTAGCCAACAGGGGTAAATGAGTCAGAACATGAAAGATTGATGCTACACTTGTTTACCATGACCATGTACAAGTCTTGGACTGAGATAGGAAGAGGTAAGGAGAAACAGTCATCCCTAGTTCTGCCCAGTGACTCAACAACAGTATTGCATTCACGTTAATCTACCAAAATTTATCCTTCACTTTAGATATAAAAACTATTGCTGTGGACCAGCCTGAACTCTTTGTGCTGGTCAGTTTATACAGGTTATAATTTAATTTGATGGCAAACAGATTTGAATATATTTTTTTGTTTTCCTTGGGACTTGTCAAAATACAATGGTACCTAGGATTCTGGAGGGATAGCAACACAGTTATATTACACACTAGGGTTACAGGAGGTGATGTGGTTAAACACTGCCTGCGCATATGTGCTCTGGGGACAGCTTGACAGACTGCAGGCTTTTGGGAAAAAATAGTCTAGCAAAGGAGGGGAGAAAAAGCATCTGTCAGTAAATAGATGGATAAAGATTCTCTGTGCTGCTTTTAAGAAGCAGCAATCATCTTTATAACATTGACAGGTGGCAGTGGGGCAGGAGGGGAGGAAGAGATTCAGAGAATTGTGTGGGTGGTGAAGAAATTAATCCTAATGAATTGGAAGAGCAAATCCACAGCGGGCAGAAACCTTTGGATTTCTGCCCTGTTGGATATGGATAAATGCAGGAGAATCCCTTTTGCACGCAAGAGCTAATTGTGCAATTACAGTGTAATCTCAAAACCTGTGCTTAAACTGTATCTTGACTATCAAAGCGGAGGCAGATTCTCTTCCAGTGGTTCCAGAGTCTTTCAGATGGGTGTTTGAAATAGCTCCCACTTTATGTTTTCCTCTCTTCTGAGAAATAAAACCTGTGTTAATTTTTTATACACATATATTTTTAAATCACTGTGCTATGATGGAAGAACTCATTTCCAAGGCTTCTTTTCAATGTTTTCATTCTTTTTTACACAGAACATACATACAAACATAAGAATGACCAAACTGGTTCAGAGCAAGGGTCCATCTAGTCTAAAATCATTACTCTTTCCCCCTCAGTGCCTGCTTGTGGCCACTATGGGAGACAGAACAGCATGAGCATATATGATATTTCCTTCTAACACTTTCACAGTTTCTGAACCTTTTCAGCTTTGGGCTTCTCTGAGCTTGACTCTGTCTCTCTACTAATCCTCAATGACATTCAGATCTCCTGAACAAATGTGACCTTTTGTATCAACATCCCTTGCCAGGGAGTTTGCAGGTCTACTACCTAGTGGAGAAAAGCAAGGACTCTTTTACCTTTTTAAAATCACTTCCTTTTGTTAGTTTTTCTATATGTCAGAATAGTCAACTCCTCTCTACTTTTTTTATGCCACCTGCAGAACCCCACCATATCTCTTTGTCTCATGACTAGTTACATCCTAAAAGACATTTTCTGAAAAATGTAATAAAAATCGTTCTTAAATTAACCATATCAATATCACTGCCTTCTCCACAGAATACCAAGGGGTGGGTGTCACAGCATCTCCCCTTGTAGAAGTCATATTGATCCTTGTTGACTCATGTTGATCATGTTGACCCAAAAGATCGTATTTTTTTGCCTGTTAATGCTATATTTCTTGTTATCATTTCTACTAATTAATCCAGTCTAGACGCCAGGCTGTCACATTTGTAATTCCTTGACTCTCATGTGGACCTCTGTTTGAAAGTTAGCATTACAGTTGCTACCTTCTGGTGCTCAGGTCCCAGAGACATTTTACATGAGAGGCTGCCCATGATCATTAGCAATTCAGCTATTCTGTCCCTGTGGTTCCTCTGTTTCTCTCTGATAAGTGTTCTTCTGCCCCTGGGATCCTCCAGGGCCAATTCTGTCTGTCTGTATTATCCATGTCAGCTTTAAACAGAGCCTTTTCCGATTTCCTCACTCTTCCTACTCCTTCTACAAAAATATAAGTGAAAGGTTCAGGCATGGAAATCTCACCAGTTTTCTTCTGGTGGAAACAAGAAAGCTCTGATGCAAAGATTTCATTTATTTTCTCTCTAACAGCCGTGTCAAGTCTGAGTTCTCCTTTTACAGCTTTGTTATCACTTGGCCCTACAGAATTGTGTTTTCTGATGTGTTGGAGGAAGGACTGAACATAGCTGAATGTTACTGGAGAGGCACTATCTTTTTTAGGTCTGTCTAGAAGCTAAAAGTGACAATGTTTTCATCTGCTTTCAAAGCACAGGGTCCTGAGACTGGATGAGGAGTGATCAGAAAGAGAGCTCTGTGTCTTAAGTGCTCTCTGCTGGATACCTTGGGGCTTTCCCACCCCAGTTTGTGGGTTCATATTGCCTAAATGTTTTATGTGGCTGCACTTGAACTAAGGTTTGAGTGCTGCAATACCAGGCAGTTCCGCACCCCAAAGAAATGGAGCATCTGGGTGCTTCGAAAAGCTTTGGTTTTCTTAAGGCTTTAAAACTTAAAATTGATTCCTGTTTACTTCATCCATCTTCTAAAGGCTCACTTGTGATGTGAAGCATGTTATTTTCCATCCCATCTTTCTGCTGAACCTAGTTGGTATTCTTTCTCATGGAGGGAGTGTTTTTCTTTAGAACTGGGGCCAACACAGCAGTTCAGCATCAGGCTGGTCTTGCTCACATCCATTGTGTGTTGCCATCTGATCAAACAGATGAAAAAGAGCCTGTTCCTTGCTAGGACTGAGTTGGAAGGGAAAGTAAGGAAGGTATTTGCAAGCATGGGTGCAGAAACTGCTACGGTATTAGCATTCAAGTGAGGTAGAAACCATGACTACATGATTGCACAAAATAGAAATGAAGCTCATGTCACAGAGTGTGGGTTTTTTTACAAAGAGTGGGGAAAAAGATGTACTGGTGGCTTGTATTTATATATCCAGTATTGGTTACCTAGAAGTTGCTGCTGCTGCAAGGTGGCAAACCAAACCATGTTTTTATTCTCATTATTCACAATGTACAAATGCACCTTGGAGAATAAAGTAAGCTAGGAGAGAGTTAAAAAACTTGCATCTTCTGTAATTCACTTACTGAAAGCCACTGTTCTCTGAGCAGGCTAACTATTGCCACAGAAATCCTAGTCATTTCTAGGGATCCAGCAGCACTCCTGTGCAAGTGACTGTTCTGGAAGAGGGTGATTAGAAGAAAATAGTTCCTGTAAGGAGACTTGCCAAGGACAAATCTATAGTGCTGCACCTTTGGTGCAATACTAGGTTTGTTTCTAGGCTTGAATACTAAAATGGCATATATAAAAGGAGGCTAATTGTCAGACTACCCATGGTTGGCTTTGCACACACTCTTGGACATGTTTGCTTATTGCTAGCTGGACAGCTCATGTAAACCAGAGAGTTAAACACTGCTGTTCTCTGAGACTTTGTTGTGTATGTACAGTCTGTATTTATGTTTGCACACATGATGCATGAACAAAGATATCCTATTTGCTTGTGCAAGTTTTATCTGTGTTGTCCTGTGGAATGAGGTAACGCTTCCCTGCTTACAGCATGCTGGTGTTTGCCTTGTCCTGCTGGCAATAAAGTATTCATGATACCAAATATAAGCCTCAGCCATGAACTGGGATTCCATCATATTTCACAAAGACACTGTATGAATGGGAACAAGAGAGAGAGTTCTGGCTCCAAATTGATTATGAGCTACTTTTCATTTACATCTGGTAGGATGCATGCAAACAGCAACTGATTTATTAGCTCTGCCTGGCACCCTTAACCACTTCCAAGGTGAGATCTCCCACTGATGCAAACATTCCTTTGGTCATAATGCCCTGTCAGATACAACTTTGTTACCTCTATGAAGTTTTATACTGACTAATTTTTTTTTTATCTCTTTTTGGTCTCTTCCAGTTAGAGAGTCTGAGCAAGATTTTTCAGGTGTTAAAGGGAAGCACAGTAAAATGAATTATAGAAATGCTACCAAACTCGTACTTCGTAGAGCAGATGAAATATATGAGGCTGGGCTGTTGATCTTTCTTTGATGAATCTGTTTACCTCTTGCATGCAGCCATCTAACTTGGGAGAAGACAGATATATGGAGTGGGAACTGAATGGCCTCAAACCTAAGCATTCATTACTTGCATGATACATCACTTGCATGGCTTTCAGTGCTGGAGTGTCCAGATACTTCCCTGTTATACAGGACTAGAAGTACTCCTTTTCTGTTAGTCTGAATGATAATTAGCTTAATTTATAGGTTTATGACCATTTGTCATAAATGCATGAATGAATTTAAAGCTT
Source organism: Psittacus erithacus (assembly GCA_009867235.2). Classification (NCBI taxonomy): domain Eukaryota; kingdom Metazoa; phylum Chordata; class Aves; order Psittaciformes; family Psittacidae; genus Psittacus; species Psittacus erithacus. The sequence continues at coordinate 50,573 of WYDI02027135.1, read as the reverse complement.
GCATGAATGAATTTAAAGAAAAACAACTCAGAAGAACCAAGATCCACATCTGCTGGAGAATACCCTTCATCTCTTGTGGGAACTGTGTCCATATCTAAGCTGAGCCTCATTATATGGAGTTCTGCTCTTGTTCTCCTGCCCCATGGATCACTCTGGAAAGAGTGTGGTGACTTTTTTTTATATCTCTGGTTCTCTGGGAAGCATTTTTGGGTGAATATAGCATCTGACTCATGTGTAGTGTTCCAGTAAGAACATGGGATCATATTTTTGGTACTAATAAAAATGGGGATGTGCTTGGCGTGTGCTTCCTCAATCCTGGAAAGAAGTGACAGAAAAAAAATGAGTTACAATCTGCTTCTGAGAAAGGTGCTGGGCCATTGTCAGCTAGGGCTGAATAAGGCCTTGTTTCCCTACAATATATAACTGGCCATCTACAAGCTTCCTAAAAGGGCCAAGCTAGGGGAGATAGTTTAATCTGAGAGTGGATGTCTTTGATATTAGAGGATGTTGTGAGCCAGATGAGACATTTACAGTGCTTACTTCTTTCTCCTGCATTAGCCTGGCCACTCTTCAGATTAGATATCTATTCTGCATGGAGGAGAATTTTCTGGCAGGTCTCTGAGGGATCTGGCAGACAATACCATTTGCATGCGTGGTACAAATATACAGCCATTTCTCTTTCCACAAAAATAGATAGGAGCCAAAATGTACTTGCAGTTTCTAATGGATTTTTGTAGAAATAAATGGAGGGAGGAAGGGAAAAGAATTTTCCCACTAAAAAAGAGGAAAGAAAAAAGAGTAGACCAAAGAACGTTTCCTTGAGAAAGGATCTGTCTTAAGACAAGAAGGGTAGCTGCTACGCAAGGCAAATTCTCCTCTTTGATCTTACTGAAGTATTTCCTTATCTTCTTTCTTCCCTTTCAACCCCTGATCTCATTGGGTACATTTCAGATATGGAGTTATGGTAAGATGCATGTTCATGAGGAGGCCAGTTGGCTGAATCACTGAGCTCATTTCAGGTCTGTTTCTGGATGTATGCAACACACAGTGACTAGCACAGAAAATCTGCTTTAGCATAAGTGTAAAATTATACTGTACCCAAGCAGAAGGGAAATATTTAGGGCAGCCTGAATGCTAGTCCAACACATGTTGTGTTATTTAGGCGGTGGGGGCAAGGAGAAGAAAGAAAGAAAGGATAGCTTAGTGTTTTCCAAAGAACCTGCACTAGCATGTTTGTGCATTGCCAGTGCAGGGGATGTGTGACTTTTGAGTGAAGCAGGCACAGAAGCTATCCCTTTGAAGGGATGAGCACACACTTCTTAGTCTGAAATGGTTTTCACCCTAAAAAGTATCTTCATAGTGCTGAACATTGACGATTTGTTGTCAGGCGCTGCTGCTGTCATCTCCATCTTTCAGCAAGGGATGGCTATTAAATGGTATTACAGAGCTGCATGTCCAATGGTGTTCACTAAAGACAGTGGGAACCCTTGGGGGGGGGGTGGGAAGGGAGAGAAAAGAACAAAAATTCCCCTTTAGCCCCCAGACAAGCCAGAGCAGAGCACGTTACATTGCATCACATCAGAGTCGTTAAGATACTCCCACAGCTTTTTAATTTTTTCCCAGCCATCATGGTATGCTGCACATATTAATCATTCTGTTGCATCTTCATATGGTGAGAGGGGGCTAAAAGTATGCTTAAAGCAGTTTGTTGGAATCCAGTAGCTAAATGCCAACCATCAGAAATGATTATCATTTCCAAAAGTATTAGCGGCTAGTATCTTTGGTCATTTTAAACAGTGCTAAAACCTTTCAGCATAGAAGCCCTTGGGTCATGGGTTATAAACAAGTTTCTATCTGAACTTCCCCAGTCACTGTTTTTATATCAGTTTTGTGCTTTGTAGAAGATATTATTGCAACAATCCAGTTTGGCATTGGGCTAGATCATACAGCTACCCTTCTTGTCTTGAGACAGTTCCTTTCTCAAGGAAATACTTTTTGGCCTACTCTTTTTTGTTTTTTTCTTCTTCAGAACAGCAGAAACAGTTCTGGAGGGAGGTGCATTTGAATCTCCATGGTACAACAGCATTTTATCATTGCTATATTCGGGTTCCTGGCTTTTATCCCTTAAATTCTAATGTAGAGACACCACTGCAATGCAATTCTTCAGTAATTGTGCTGGAGCAGCAGAGAGAGAGATTATGGTCATGGCAAAAATGCACCTATATCCTTTTTATTTGTAGGAAAAGACAAAGCAGAGGGACAAGACACTGAATGAAATTGACACTGTATTTAGAGAGTTTTATCCAAGACAGGGCAGAGCACTTCAGGGAAAAAGGACAAATCACTAGCTGCAGGGATCTATTTCCCTGTATTTTTCTAAACTAAGCTGGTTAGGCACACTGCCAGCCAGCATGGCCCCTGGAACCTCTCCAGGAAAAAATCTCAGCTCCCGTTGTAAAAAGGCTTCCCCCATCCATGCTGGAGAAGATATTCCCTTCTCAGCAGCTTAGGCAGAAATACTGATCTTGAATTTTTTTTTTTTACAATAGCAGATTAATGTTAATGGCACACAGGCAGTTTCTGTCATAGGCACCATGAGGTATTTTAAGGTACCAAAGTGAGCATGGAGTATAGATTCCTTAGTTGCAAACAGTCCCTACCCTGCTCTTTTCTGATTCTACAGCTATTGGGTCACAGGACAGGCACAACTGTTTTTGGCAAGGAAGTGGGAATGAGACAGGGAGTGAGAATTTACAGGCCTATATGACATGAGTGCCAGACTGGATTTTGGCCTTGCATGGCACTTGCATGAAGAGGAGATCTAGGGAGTGTTACTTTCTTTTTATTTTCTGTAGGGATCCAGATTTGCCTGTAGGCAGGTTTAACTCCTGGCTATGAGGTGCTACTGCTGCCACTAGAAACCCCAGGGTGAGGTTCTGTGGACCTGAACAGCAAAAATCAGTGCTGGAAAGAGGAGCTGGTATCCCCATCTCTACCGGGGATTCCCATTATCTGAGTATGGATCCCACCTGTTTTAGCTGTAATGGTCTTGAATTCAGATTGCTGATACTGATGGTGTTAAACACTTCAGGGTAGATGAGAATTTTGAGAAGAAGTTGGACCATGACAGTTTTGAATTTGAATGTAGTATCATGCTGATGAGATTTCAGTTTTGACCTGGTCCAAAATAAATTGTCCATAGCAGAGCAGGGAATAGGAACCTCTCAAGTCCTTGTTTGACATCCTAGCTGTGGGTCTATGCTTCAGCAGTTAGTCTATGCATGTTCAAATATGCTTCTACCTCCTGTTTAAACCCAAGATTTTTTTCTCTGCTGTCTTTTGGGCAATAATTTTATTTCCTTTAATGTCTGTGTGCTTCTCATTTTTAATTTCATTTTTTTTAATTCTGAAGATGTCAGCTTTTGCCTAGCAAATGTAAGCCTGCCAGCCTGCAGATGCCTTTGAAGTAGTTTGCTGTCTCCCTTGGGTTTCTGCACAACAGGTTGAAAACAATATGTTATTGTGGTCTGCATTAATAGGATGGAACAAAATGAAGTACTTATTCCATGCTTGTGGTGTTCTTGGTCCTTCTTTGATATCATAAAGGGACTTATCCTTTTGTGACAGCCACAATTACAATGACTTTCTTATGATCTCTGTCTTCTCCAAGTAGTTATCCATGTAGGAACTTGGCAGAAGTCAGAAGTTGTTTTAACTAGTTTCTTATACTTTCTTGGTATAAAAAGAGTAGACGTCCCTGCCTTGACTATCTAGGAGGATGTCATCCTTCGTGAAAACATCAGTGATTTGGGTTTCAATGCAAATATGCGTACAGTGTTGTCAATTAATTGTTTGACTTTTAAGGCTAGAGCTCCTCAGGAGACAGTTCAAGCTAAAACTTTTAAAAAGCCTCCTCCATAGTCTTCTTTTCTAATTCTGTTTGCCAAATAGGATCCTAGCTTTTCAGTAGGTTATAGTGTCTTTGGAAAAGGAAGCCACTGTGATATCCCTTTTCAGAAGAGGAGCTGTGGTAGATCAACTTCATTCCTTTCCACTCCAGCAAACCTCGTGACAGTTCTGTAGATCAGTTCTTTTTGGTAGGCAGTATGGAAGAGTTGTTGGATTGTTAAGCTTTGAGCCAGGACGTTTAGCTCATTTCTGCTCCTGATTTGCTATGTCTTCATAGTCATAACACAAGCTATATGCTGGTATTTTCTTCCCCTACCTTTAAACTGAAGAAGGTCTTCTGGCTTCACATAAATACTGTGAGGCTTAAAAATTTAATGCTTTTAGAGTATTTTGAAACCCGAGGAAGAACTGCAAAGTAGAGAAGCAGAGTGTTGTTGAATCACCTGACCTGAGACCATTAAAAAACCCCTAAAACTTTTGAGTGTACTTTAAATATATCAAAAGCATATACCTCAATAGTTGCCTCCTCTGCCATGCACAGGAATGATCTTCAGCCTCATGGTTCCCAGAGAAGCAATTCCTGAGTAACCTTCCCCTCGAGCATTGCATCAGAGAGGTTTACTTATCCAGGGATGGGCAATGAGCCAGATGATGATGAACCTGCACACATGCTTTCTCTCTCTCCCTACCTCCTCTCTTGCTTTTGTTCTTTTTTGGTTTAAGTCCCTTCATCTTTACAGAAATTTCTAGCTCTGAGTCAAGCTTTGTTCCTAATACCTGACACTTAGTAGTCATCTCTGAGAGGTTTTCCTCCCCACTCCTGTCTTACCTTGGCACAATATGCCTTCGGATGGCATCACTTAAGGGAATGTTCCTGTCAAAATAGAGCTGAAAGTGGCCTGCATGCAGTGGATCAAGATTTTCAAGGTCATATATCTGACAATATTGTTACTCTATTGCATCCCATCCCTTCAGGATGGTCACAGCTTGGCACTCTGGAGATGATTCTCCCTTCCCCTACCAATGACTAGATATGGTTTTGAGGAGAGGCAGGCTAATCTTGGCAGGTAAGCAAGCCTTATGATATGACATGTGAATTAGGTATGTTTGTCTCTATCACCTGTTGGGTCTGAGTAACTGTCAGAGGATAACTGAGAGAAATACCATACAGGAAGAAGAGCAGATGCTCCAGTCTGCCACCCTATGGAGCTCTGAGCCTTGTTAACAGGATGAGCAGACACTTTTTTGGTCATAGGTATTAGTTTTCTCCCTTAAAGGATCTGATAGCTGTACCTATGGATTGGATCCTGCTGAGCAATATTTCATTCCTGAACTACTTATGAATGGAGACAGCATAGTAGAGGGTGTTTTAATTACTGTGCTTCAAACTATGCTGAAGCTTGAAAGAGATCAGTGTTTTGGGTGCTTTTCTTAGAAACCCAAGAAAAGAGCCCAAGAAATCTTCCTTAGGTGGTCAGCCATGGTCTGCTGATGTGCCTGAGCTGGCCAAAAATAGCTATCTGTGTTTGGCTAGGCAGGGACTCTCCGGGAGAGAACAAGCCAATAAGGAACAATCAGTGTCACTTTACTATTATGGGAGAGAAATCTGTGAACCTGCACAAGGATCTAGATGAGCCCTTGGTAGGAAAGTCTTAACTGCCAGTTTATTTGATGTAATGGATCTCTCAATCTCTTCTGCTGGAGCTGTTTACATGTCCATGCACCACTTTGACGGAGAAGCTATAGTTGGTGATTAGAGTGTTCATCTCGGATATGAAAGGCTGAAGTTCAAATCCCTGCTACCAATCTGCCAAAGCGGAGAGATGAACTGTGCTTTTTGGCATTTCAGGGACATGCTACAGCTGTTAGGCCACCAGCCATTCTATGGAGGGCTTGGGGTGCATGTTAACTGCAGCCCGATTCTCTGAACAAAGGCAGGTGCTTTGGCCTAGGCAAGATAGATATGTAGACTGGAATGCATTTTCAAAGGATGCACTAAATGTCTGTTTTCCCTCTGTAATGCTGGCCATCAGGACAGGGCTAGTCTCATTTTTGGAAAGAAAGACTGGAGACGGTCCATCGAGGAGAGCAAGGATCCTTACCAACAAGCAGAAAAAGGTGTTAATATATCTTTACTGAGCAGGCCTAGCCACAGCATTACTCATCATCTGAGAAATCATTTAACAGCCCTATTTATTATTACAGTTCTAAGTTACATCTTTCTGGCAAGACGAAAGACAGAAAGCCCTGAGGCCATATTGCTGACCCTACCAGGCATGTAAGGGCCAAGCTAGTTTCAGAGCCAAACCACTTGCACTGTGCTTCATATATCTGCTGGTGAACTGGGGTGTAGGGTATTTCTCTGCCTATGTCTTTATGTTTTCAAGTCACCTGAATCCTTTTTAATTGGAAGCCTGTTTCTTAACACATGCTGAAGACTGGGATGAGGACTCACAGTGCATGTAGGTGTGCAGGGTCTGAGGTATGCTCAAATAAGGCTGTTAACAGCCTCATAGACATTAGCAGAGGAAAACATTTTGGACTATTCAATAATCTGTCCTGGACTGGCACATGAAGGCTTTTTTGGTACATGGCTTTCAGGCATCCAAATGTTTTCTTGTGATTTCTTACTGCCAGGAAACTTCTAAACACCTTGCCAAAGTCTCTTCTTTTAAGCTGAGTATGTTACTCCTACTTGAATCCTTTTGCATCGTTCTTAAGAAGTCTTCTCCCACAATTCATGTCAGCCCTTCAAATGTTTGCAAATTTGTCATCTGTAGTCATTGCTTTGCCAAGCTATTAACTCTTCTGAATTAATTCTCTTATAAGTCAGTCTCGCCATTTCTCTGATCATTTTGCTGCTGTTCTTTTTTGAATACTTCTCAATTTGTCATTGTGAATGTATCTAAGGCAAAGGCATTATCACTTTGTGAAGTTTATAGCACATCCAAGTTTCTCAGGAACATTCCCTGAGAATGGCTTCCGTGTAAGCCTGCAAATGGACACTTTTTTGGTTTTTTTTGTTTTGACTTTTTCTTCTGACTTGATATACTTGGGATTAAGACTGTACATGAAAGTAGTCAAAACTAAGGAGATATAAGGAGATGGATACAGCATGTGAAGTGGTGTGTGACAGCATGGATAGTCCTTCTGCAGGGCTGCCTGTGAGACCACACTGGGACAGGGTCTTGGCACTGGCACATGTTGCACCCATCTGCAGCAATTCCCCCTCCCGATTTCTGTTCAACGTCCCCAGTCCCACCTCATTCCCTTCAGATGACTCCTTCAGACACAGTCAGGACTGAGGTTAAGGGAAGCAGGTGGACGCTGGAAAAAACAGCATATTGCTTTTCATATGGCACAAACAACCTATTACAAATACCATGTTGTGTGCGCAGATACCCAGGCTAGGCCATTAGTGTCATGACTGGTGTGGCAAACCCTTGGGCAGGTGGATTAACTTCTGCTGGCTTCAGTGTGAACTTGCAAACAGAAGAGAGAGGGATGTTTGTTCTGCAAGGGCAGAAAATAGTCACTTACTTTAGCCAGCTAGTTGCCCTGTCTCTTCACTGGTAATGCAGGTTCCCACTTGAGCTCTGAAACATAGGTTGGATGAGTGTTCACTGTCCCCAGCGAGAGACAACTGTATTTAATGCAGAGCACGCTGGATCTGCTGCTTCCCAAATAGCAGGCTACAAATGTGTATGGCTTGAGGCAAAAGACACACAGCGGTAAACTTCCTCCCAGATGTGGCTGCAGGAAGGAAGCTCTGCTCAGGATAACAACTGCTGTCAGTGCAAGAGGGTAGAAAGTGGAACAGAACTGGGGAAAGCAGAAAATTATAAAAGACTTCAAGTAATACCAGTATATTGAGCCAGACCTGTGCCTGCTCTTTTGTAGGATGAGGCTAAAGTGGAAACACTGAAGGTATCCCATTCTCTCAGCTAAATCTTGTTTATGATTTTAAATTAAAAATTAGAATACACCCAAAAGTTATCTGCTAAAATGCATACTGTTTGCTTGCTGCAGCATGATTAGTATTTCCTTTTATCCTGCTATTCCTCCAGTAAAATCTCATTTCATCACAGCATTGAAGCATAAGTAGATTTCCAACTCTTCCTCAGCAGCAGCATCAGTTTTTTAATCCACATACAGCATTTTAGAACCCACTGAAATAAGCCCTTTATGCTTTGTGATTGCAAAGATTTCAGTGTTGGCTCATGCATCAGGCAATTCAGAAGCATATTATAATGTCTGAAAAGCCATGGCAACCTCCAAAGAAATTCCTCCTGAAAAGACAGCTAAGTAATGTATTTTAGCCCAGCCTGAGAGGAAAAGATCCTTTGCAGAGCAGAACCTGGCTGAGATAGAAGAGCTGCTGAGGCAGAGTTGGCTGTCACAGCCCTACAGAGGCTTGGCCTGTCGTTCCTCTCAAGGGAGCAGTTGAGCATCTTGCCTTGTGTCTCTCAGCTTTTTTGAGTTTGCACGAGGGAATATGTTCAGCAGTGCAAGTGATGTCACTTCCCAGGAAGTCACTTTCTATTACAGTGTATTAACCTGAAGGGTTGAGGACTATCCTCAGCAGAAGCTCCTTTCATTCAAAATGCAGCACAGCAGTCAGTTGCCAAGAGATGCATTGTCTTTTTCTTCTTTCTGTTATGTGACTCTGCCCCTCAGATGTCTGTTCTCATGTCCCAGTCCAAGCCTGAAGAGGAGTCCTTGAGCGGGGTCCTTGTATAACTCTGTACCCCTACTTTATCAGGGTTACATCAAGCTCTCTTGCTGCATTGAAGCTGTAGATTTATCGGTACTTGGATGCTCTCCTGGAAGAAAACCTGTAGTTCCTCAGGCTTTGATCAGTTCTGGCAGTTGGGGTTTTGTAAACAGGCCACACTGTGGGAACTGTTTTTCTGGAGACTTGCAAGTTATAGCCTATTGCAACAGAAGCTGAGCCTGCTTGTAAACAGAGACCTGCTTACTGCAGTATTATGTTTCTTTAACACTATCTGGCAATGAAAGTGAAAACTCACCTACCTGATTGTCATGGTTTAAGCCCTGCCACGCAGCCCACTCTCTCACTCCCCCCCTTCCTCCCTCAGCTCCCGGAGGGATGGGCAGGAGAATCGAAATAATACAACTCCCACAGGTTGAGATAAGAACAGTCTATTAACTAAGGTATAACACAAACCACTGCTGCTACCAC
>WYDI02027135.1:0-41361 GCA_009867235.2 Psittacus erithacus | reverse complement strand
GCTTCCTCCTGGCTTCCCCTCCTCCCTGGCAGAGCATGAGGCTCAGAAAGTCCTTGGTCAGACTAAACATTACTGAGAAGCAACTAAAAACGTCGGTGTTATCAGCGCTGTTCCCAGGCTGAGAGTCAAAAACACAGCACTGCACCAGCTACCAAGTAGAAAAAAAATAACTGCTACTGCTGAACCCAGGACACTGATTAAAGAGAGTGTTTTTGGATAATTGGATTTTGAGTGACCTGGTGGGCTGTCACACTGTGCTCCATGATTTGCAGACGGATAGCTTTTGCCAGCAGTGAAGAGGTCCTGACATAGGAGGTGATCCTCCAGCTAGGAAGAGGCACATTCAGCATGTGCTGGAGCAAGGACTCACCAGGTGACAGCTTTTCCCAGGTATGAAGTAGCAAAGGCAAATCTGTGTCATCAGTTCTCAATACTTTGTTAAGCTTCTTTTTTAGTTGGTGTTCTAGCCACATGCATTTAAATCCTTTCATGCTTAATCTGTGTTCATAGTGTGTTAGGAAAATAGCATTTTAGGCTTGGTGAATAAACAAGCCTTGGACCTTTGGAAAACTGAGCATAAGAGGCACAGGTCACACTAAAATGAGCTTGGGTCTCATCCAATTGCTAAAGAAACCTTTCTAATAGCTGCCATGCTGTATAATTTGATGTCATCCCATATGATAGTGAGGTTTTATTACTAGTGCTCCAGGCCAGAAGGGGTGAACAGCAAAAGGACTGAGAGACACTTTGGCAGAACTGTATGCATGCCTAAGGCTGTGGAACATAAGTGAGCAGTACTGCAATATGGCTGAAGTGCCTTGGCAAAGACCCACAGGAAGCCTCCTGTTCTGTGTGTCTGTAGTTACGGTAATGCTTCTTCACCCCTGCAAGCATTACTCAGAGAATAAAGCTTGTGACCTGTTTTGGGCTCTCTTCTTCCACCTCTGTGGGCCCAAGGTTCTGGATCTTAATTTAGAAAAATGAAAAAAAAACCCCAACCCAAACCCCACAACTGAAACTCTTCTGAAGTTTCTGACCATACAGGGCTGGTATTTTACTCACTGGTTTCCTGAAGTGATGTTCTCCAAGTTTTGTCGTTTGTGCTCTCATATTTCATATCTGGATCAACGCATCTCAGAAAATAATGCCGAAATATTACTTTGATGTTCCCTGACTCATCTCCTGCATCAATCTAATGTTGTCTTTAAAATACTGGCTTTTGTGTTGAGCTTTAATATCACAGAGGATTCTCCTGGTATTTGAGCTATGACTGATCAGTGCATTTATTAGCACGCACACTCCTCTGCATGTTTTCATGAGGCTGCCTAGGTAAGTTGACTACAGGGCCAAGCACTGCTAAGCTCAGGACAAAGCCTTTAGGGAAAGACTTTATGCTGTGTGTAAAGGCAGAGGTGTGAAGAAATGCTCTCTGCCAGATTACCCCGTTCATGCAGCACACTGCCTAGCAACTGGAGCCCTGGGTGGCTTCCCCTGTATTTGTTGAGCTAAGGGTATCTACTGCATTGAGCCAGCTCCTGTATCCGACAGAGGAGGCATCTCTGCAAGACAGCTTGATGTTACATTGTGTGACTTGGCCCTCAAAAAGGAAAGCATTAAAATCAAGCACCGGTGGCAGGGCAGACAGTCTGTTATTGGACTTGTGTTGGCAGGAGTGCTCCATGAAGACTAGCAGAGGGTGAGGTGATTTGGCCATTTCCTTCAGTCTCTTGACATGCTCCTTGCTTTCTAGCAATGTCAGAATATCATCTGTATCTCATCTAATCTTTACTGATATTTTTTTCTACTTCCTCCTAGAAGCAAAAGTTTGCCAGGGGAATCATAGGGAAAAGGAGGTAATCCTGCATATGTAGATGGTGCTTTGAGAGGAGATATGGTCAAGTTAGTTACTTGTTCATCATCTGCACCCATCCTTGGTAAAGGTGTCTTGTTCAAAAATCGGAATACAAGGGTAGATAAAGCTTTGCTGTAACTTTGGTTGCTCTGATGTCCACGTAACCAAACTGTCAGAGCAAAGCTTTATCTAGCCTTGTATCCTGGTTCAGATGATGATTGTGTGGTACCTAGTGAAGAGTAGAAGAGCATGTCAAGGATCAATAACACCGAGTACTCAGAGCTTTCACTTATTTGCTGGAGCCAGATTTATTTAGCACCTTCCAGTGGATTTCTTTTCTATATGCTCATACAAATCATAAGAAAGGTTGGGTTAGTGTATCTTCAATAGTGGATGGACTTGGTGGAGTGGAACATCCAGTCTGTACTGGGGTGATAAATGGAATAGATACTCACAGAGGTGGTCTTGTCTCCAGCCCATAGGGAGCTGTTTGTTTAAGCTACTCTACACATTGAAGCACGACAGATTTTGGTGTCACACCATGGGAAATAATGATCTGAAGTAGGATGGTAAAGAGAAAGTGACAGCAACTTCAGTGTTACAGTATGCTATTGGTAGAAGTCATGGTTACAAGGATGGGCCTCTTCTATCTGGAAACCTGTTTCTCGTAGAAGTTCCCAGGAACTCCTGCTCTGTAAAGTCCCAGGATGACACAATCTGCTAGTATTATGCCATCTGCTTCTCCATCCTAGACCTACCAGAAGTGTATCAATATAATGAAGCTGTTTATTTTCTTTCCTTTCTGGAAAGTTAGGGCATGGTTAACTGCCCTGGTGAGGCCCTCAAGTCTACCTCTGTGTAAAAGATGATAGATAAATGAAGTGAGTAACACAACAACTCACTCAGACTATCTCCTGGAATCTGAATTACCTTACCAGATATTCTGATCTCTAAACCAGACCAACATCAAATAAGGAAAGACTTGAATAAAAACTGGAAAATTTCAAATTCTACTTCATCAGGGACCTGCATTAAAAGCTCTTCACTGACACACTGCAAACTGTAAATGTGAAGAGCTTCCTTCCTCTCTTGTTTGGATTTTGTGTCCTGAGCTATAGGCTGCTTTTGTGAAATAGCTACAGTCTGGTTAGCTTTCCTCCCTGCACCTCTTCGCTTCTAAGCTGTGCTCTGTCTCTGTTGAAGGTGGAAATGAAACAGAATGCTCCAAGTCCCTCTGTGTAGGGTTTACAACATAATTTTTGCATGCAATGTAGGCATGAATCAGAACTCTCTTTAAAATACTGCTGTATTGAATACCCAGGGTTTTTCATCTGATGGAACAGGCTGCACATTTTTGTTTTTAATATAAGCAATAGCCAATTTACTCCAGAGATGAGTATTTGCTGACTGCTGCTGCTGTTCTTATGCTCAGAATTGCAGACCCCTTGGAAAATGAGGCCAGCTAGTGCATGTGTGTACAAACCTGGTTTCAAATCTGGCTTGGATTCTCTCTTCCAGCTCAGATAGTGACTGACATGTTCACTCTAAGCATAGCTTCCTCCTGAGACAAGCCATGGGCTGTGCCAAAGTGCCATGAGGCGTTCACTGCATGTTCAGTCACACACTGGAGGCAGATTCTGCAGCACCCTGGAGACAGGGGTGAGATGAGGACAGTAGCAGCCATGATTCAGAGTTGCTTTGCATTTTGGTCTTGCTAATAGATCATATCAATATCATACTAATAGAACCAAGACGCAGATCAGATCCCGCTTCAATAACACTCTTGTGTTATTGAGGTTATTTCAAAGAAAGTACTAAACCAGTATAGCTTCTGCTCAGTTCAAGTTCAGATACGGCTGAGGTTGTTGCAGTTCAGTCCATAATGGTACATTAAAGGAATTCATACTGGAAAATAAACCATTTAAGCACAGAAATGTCCACCTGACAGCTGTAATCCTGCAACATCTGACATCAGCCAGAGAAACAGTTCTGCTCCTCTCTCCTTTGTCTCTGGTGGAGCCTCCCATCACCTGTGTTTTCAGAACTGGCCTTTAGCTTGGCTCTCACCTCCAGGAGTTGGGCAGGGTGGGTTTCAGGGGCTGTGGCTCGGTGATGGGAACAAGAGTGGTTGTGGGACAGGGAGGGCTTGTGATCTGACAGTGCTCTGCATGTATGAGGTGATCAGGTCTCAGTGCATCACTCTAACATGTCAATCAAGGACAGGGGCTTGGGGTTTCTTTTTTGCTCCTTGTTTGCTTATTTATTGTTTGGATCCAACATAAACTTTCACGTGGAAGAAAAAAAGCTATAGCTGAAAGTGGCTTTCAGTTTAACTTTCTTGTTTGAAGTACAAAGCCTGATGCAGATTAGCCTCTGCAGATCAGATAGCCCTGACTTTGATAACTGGCAAGAGCAAATCTAACTTAAAAGTTTCCCTTCTCTTCCTATTAGTTACTCCTCTAAGCAAAGCAGCTGGCATGACCTGGTTATGTTGTGCTTGTATTGTTGCTGTGAGACAATAGCTCAGCCTGAGGGAAGACAACAACCTACTTACCATATCCTGTGGGAGTTGTTACAGTGGGACTCTAGAAACCAGTGTTTCTCTGAAGCTTACCAAGGCTGAGACTATCTGACTGAGGAGTTAACCCATGAGATTTGGGAGATCAAAGAATTGAACTGAGGGTTATGTGTCCATGGGGGACAGGCTTTGGTCTCCTCTGCAGGTATGGCTGGTGTCATACGGGCTCCTGTATGGAGCCTCCACCTCTGTATCTTCTTCCCCAGTCAGTGCAGGGATATTCCTGCAGCAGAGAACTGTGGAGAAGGGCAGCAGAAGGCAAGAGTACACCATGTCCCTAAATACCAGGTATGGTGTTCAACAGAGGGCTCATTGCTAATGCACTGTTTCAGCTGGCAGATGTTGAGAGCTACCTGACCTACCTCCAGTCCAATGTTCTGATGTATCCTAAAACCAGGAGTTTTCATAACTCAAATGAAGAAGTAAATACAGATTATACAAGGTCTGAAGAGAGCAGTGGGCAGGCGTCCAGCTGGGGTCAGGTTGTTTGCTGCTGTTCTGCAGTAACACAACATTTGTGATATCAAAACACGCAAAGAACAAGAAGCATTGTAGCATTTTCTGAAGGGAAAGGGAACTGCTGCACTGCCAGAGGCAGGGATTTCTGGGGACACGGTTTAAGGTACCAAGACTTATATCTGTAGGTATTCTATACATATATATCTAAGGTATCTATACATTATATCAGGCTTGGGACTGTACTTTCCATATTACAGCCATTGTGTTTTTTAACAGTAGCAGTGGTCTCACAGGAAGTATTTCTAGGTGATATACAGAGCTACTGCAGTCAGCAAAATTTCATAAGGAAGCAGTGTGGACAGAATATATAGAATATGCCAGACCTCTGGTTACCTGACAGCAGAGGGGTTCTAATTCATACCATGGCAGCTCAGTGATGCCAGACACCTGGGGAAGTGCAGCTTATTCTGGCTCCACCAGAAGCGGTTGTCAGACCCAAAAGAGAATTTTAGCCTAATAAACCTGTCATGTCCTTGTACAGGGACAAGTGAACAACACTCATTTGCCTTGCAGTGCTTGATTAAAGTAAGAATTCAGTAGCTCTGAGTTACTAGAGATGCATCTTCACTGCACAGTAGCCCTAAGTGAACTGTAAATACACCAGGCATGGGCATTTTCCACTCACTGCCTGAAACCATCATTTCTGTAGCAGCACAGCTCTGCAGCTGACCTAATAAATACTGGTGCTGAGCAGGGCTAATTATCTCCAATGCAGCACTATCCTGGCATAGCTGTATGGCTTCCTGCTCCACAATTAGCTTAGCTGGGACTTGTTTGGGTGTCTGCACTGTCCTTCATGGTATGGTGGAAACAGGCCCTGAGCGACGCTTGGTGGAGAAGCATCACATGCAAGCACCAGACTGCTGTATTATTCTTCTCTTAATGTAATAGGGAAGTGCTGGACTCTGACAAGAGCAATGAAGTCATTTAACAGCTCCTCTGGAAAATTTGACTTGGGTGAAGTTGTGGTCACCTTAGACCTAATTTGGGAGCAGCAAGCTCTTGTCTCTTGATAGTACAGGGTGCCTCTGAGCAAAATGTTCATTAACATGCTCTGAGCCTTTTTTTTTTTGTTTCTGTCGTTACCAAGATAATTACTAATTGGTGCTGAGGTCCAGTTATATCCTAATGCAGGTTAATGCTTTACATGGAAAGGATTAGATGAGCATTTTTTGCAGACATAATCCCAGCCAGGTGTAAAAACACAGTGCCCACTTCTGCTGGCCTATAAGAAGTCTCAATTTGTTTGTCTCAAATTAATTTAAAAATCACTCTTCTCCTTAAGAGAAGTTGTTCTGAGAATGGGAGATGGGGGATATACCCTAGACCAACATTATGTGTTTCTTCTGCACTAATGCTTCCAAATGTGGCTTTTCTCTTGCTGTAGTACTGGATAAATGAATACACCTCCACCTTGGGGATTGGTGTCTTCCACTCTGGCATCGAGATCTACGGCAGAGGTATGAAGTATTTCGTTTCCACTACCTGCAGAATATAGTGACAACTGTAGTTAGTCTGATACAGAAAGCACCCCAAACTTACAGCTTTTGGCACGGGATGTTTTGTGGAATGAAAACCTTGACCGGTTCCATTTTTAGAGTCCATTGTGGAATCCAGCAGGAACTTGAGCAGTTCTGTCATGAGCCATGTAGCCCTTCATATTTCTGCCATGTAATTGCAGCCTCTATAGCTTGTGCAGGTATGTAGCAGGATGGCAGATAGGAAGGGCCAAGCAATGTTAGAAAGCTGTTCTGCAGTGAAGGAAGGGAAAAAAGAATGGGAGAAACAGGGGAGGAGGAAGAGAAGTGGACCTGTGGTTGCCTTGAGACCTGCGTATGTGTGCTTGTGCTAATTTCCTGGTAGGGTATATTTGTTTTGCAGTAATTCTTTACGAATGTCTACGGTCTGGAAATCTTGGAAACTGTTCTTTGAAAACAGCAGTCACAAGGAAAAGAAATTGTCTTGCAAGGCTTTTGAAATGGTCTGGATGGGGTTGAAGGTGATGGAGCGCTCTGCAAAAAGTGCAGTCAAGGGATCTGGGAAACCATCTGTAGAGCAGTGGAGAACAGCACAGCATCACAGACTTTCCCTTTCCTTGTTCAACATTAAATGGGACAGACTCAGGCTACTCATGGTATTTTTAGCCAGTGCTATGCAGTAGACAAAGCCCAGGGGTGCCTTGTTCCATTTTGAGCACAGCACTTTTCACAGGCTATGCAAGATTGCCTGTATGACATGGAAGGACCCTGTGGCTTGAGCTGCATGCTGAGTGCAATCAGCTTGGCTTTCTGCAAAGAATTCCCACTCACCACCTGTAAATCCCTCTGAAAGAAGATTTGTTTTCTCCCTACTCTAGAGGAGACTTCTTCCAGCTCAGTACCACCACTGACAGCCTCTCATAGTTTATCTAGATGCCTCCACCCCAGAGCTTCCCATTGACAGGAAGCCACCTGGATGGGCACAGAGTCTAAGAGCTCTCCTGGCACTGTGGAAAAGCAGTAGTGTGAGCATGCAGGGTGGCTGTGAGGGCATCCTCAGGCTGATAGGTAACCAGATAGAGAAAATGCCTTCAGAGTCTGGCTGGAACAGATTTTGGCAATAGCCCAGCCCCTGGTGCTGATGCTGAGCTGTGCAGACAGCTGCCATAGACTTTTTCCTGACATTGCGTTCATTCAATTACTCACAGTCTGTTTCTTTCCTTGTCAGAATTTGCCTATGGAGGGCATCCCTACCCTTTCAGTGGGATTTTTGAGATCACACCTGGCAGTGCGGTAGAACTTGGCGAGACCTTTAAGTTCAAGTAAGGGCCCTTTTCTACATCTTCCTCTCTGCCCCCAGTAGCCATCGGTGTAGGGGGAGCAGGGAAAGTCCTGTCCTCTGGGTCTGCCTTTCTCTCTCCCCACAAGCACTGTCACTGCATTCTTCATGTGCTCCTGGTGTAAAGGCAGCCCTGCAGAGATTTTGGAGGTGGACAAAATGAGTACCACCTATATGTGGATACTGTACAGAGTACCAGAAGTTATCTCCTTGTGTTTATTGCTGCTCTGTCACAATGGACAGAGCAGCTGCTAGAGGAGTCTGATAGGATGCTGCATTAATGCATACATCAAGGTGCTCAGGCTGTGGGGCTGTGGGTCAAGAAACTGCACATGGCAGATGGAGCTTGACCTTCCCAAACTGCCAGTCTACACTGAGGGTCGTTGGATACTCTTAGAAGAACAAGTACTACTGAGTGAATACTGGGAAAGGCAGTAGGTTTCTGCATTAAGTTTTCAGTCTGCTCCTTCCTGGCCCACCTCATGGAAGCCCTCTCAAATATGAAAGAAGCATCTCTTCTCTCCTACTAGAAGCTTCTGTTGTGGGATGATGGGCAGAGTGGGATAAGATCCCCAGAGCTGAGACTTCCCTGGTGGTGAGGAGGAAGCTTTCAGGGCTGTTGCCTGTGCTGTAACCTGCTTTGTGGGTAAGGTGGGAATATTACTGTGCCATTTTGTTAGTCAGAGTCTCTGATAACCCCAGATATGCATGTCCATGTTTTAAGCCCGTCCTCTTCCCAGTGTCTGATAATTTCCTTCTCCCTGGGTATGTATCACTCTCTTCACTGTATCTTTCCATGTTTCCTGTTGTGTGTTTTGTTTTTAACTAGAGAATCCATTGCCTTGGGCACCACAGACTTCACAGAAGAGGATGTGGATAAGATTATGGAAGAGCTGGGCAAGGAGTACAAGGGAAATGCGTACCACCTGATGCACAAGAACTGTAATCACTTCTCTGCTGCTCTGGCTGAGGTGGGCACAGTTATTTTGTTGTCATGTATTTTGCTGCTTCAGATCTGTAGTAGTGCTCATATAGAGGGAACTGGGTCAGCACAGCCTGCTGCAGGTTTATCACATGCTTGGTGTACATTCTGTAGTAAATTAGAAGTTTCTTTTCAGAGAGAATTGAGGCACAGAGAAGCACAAATTTATCCAAACTATCTGTTAATTCAGGATAATTGATTTTCAATTCCCAAATATCTGATTACTTTTGGGGGAAGCTGCCTTCCTCCTTACCCCCCACATGAGATGTTTAAAGTGTGTTTCAATTAAGGTGTGAATATTCAGCACTTGTGTAAATCTGAATTCAGGATCTTGACCTACTTCCAGAAAAAGACAAGAAAAGCACAAAATGGAAGTGACCTTCCATAAGAACTGTTTCTGTGCTTTCCAGTAGGTGTTTACGGCTAACACAAGGAGAGAATATAATACTTCACGATTGAGTTCAACTGCTTTAATAGTGAAAATTCCATTTCTTTTTCTGGAGCCCTCATCCTCATTCATTATACACCTCTCACCTCTCTTCATACTATGGGATGAGAGTCCTATGCCAACAACCTCTTTTGCCACAAGTGTCCATTCATCCCCAAACAGCCCCATCATGGATCCTGAGTGAGATGAGATTCTGTATAAAAAATACTGTATGATTTAGTAAGAAAATTCCTAGTGAACCCAAGAACCAAGAATTCACTTACAAGGGACTTGCTTAGAATCTTGGGAAAACCGGTTTTCTATTAGTTTCATCCTTGCTAATTACAGAAAGAGAAAATGACTGAGTTCTTTCTTGAAAATGTTAGCAAATCAAAGTAATGTTAGCAAATCAAAGTAAGCAGGAAGGAATTGCATGATGAAGTTTGAAGTGGTACAGTGATCAAATCAATGTTAGCCACGCTACTGTTCTGGTGTTAGATAATCAAATTACTATGACAGAAAATGGGATCTTTAAAAATTATGAAGGAAATCCAGGAGAAAGCTGTGTGATTATTAGCAAAAGCTAACTCTCCTCTTCCCTCCCTTTCCTGCAGCAGTGAAATAAGGTCATTGCTTATTACATACTTTGATATGTAAATTTTTTCTCATGTCCAAGCCATAAGCTCAAAGTCATCCTTCCTTGATTCTACTTCTATGCATCAGTGAACCCTTCAGTGCCCCTTCCTTGTCCAGCCTTCCAAACACGAGTCAAATAAGAGATCTTGATAAAAAACTGCTAAGGTATTTCAAACTTTGCTTTCAATATGCCTTCAATAAGCACCTTCACAGGGTGGAGTTTAGGGTTAAGTTTGCTGCAAGAGCTTTCTTGGGGGATTCTGTGCGCTCATTCACTGCCCTATAACCTGTCCAGATAATAAAACAAAAGCCTAACTGGCTAGTTCTCCCAGGAGCAGAATTTACTTAGAATTTTGATCAGTTTAGATAAACCCTTCATAGGCAAGCAGAATTTTTTTGGTTGTTGCTCTTCACTTATACCTGTGTTTATCGCCCCTCTTGAAATTATTACAAATGCAAACCCAGAGCAGGTGCTCTTCAGGCACAGGGGCAGAAAGCCTTGGATGGTCTCTAGCATTAAGATACAGAAAATGGGAGCTGAGATTATTAAAGAAACAGTTGGTTTTAAGACACTAAGCAAAAGTCCCAAACATTCAACGTTCCTCAGTCAGCAACATTAGGATTACATGTGGCTGCTCTAACACAAATGTCTCCTTCACTTCTGGTAAAGAGAATGATTTGTTAGTCACTGCATTTTGGAGCTGAGTGAAAGGAAACACAGCTTATCTTGGGATACTTCTGACCTCTTTGAGGAAAGACTGCCTGAAATCTGTTGAGACAGAACCTGAAAGCAATGAAAGTTTCTATTCCACATTTGAATACTTGCTTAGCTTTACAGATTTAGTGTCTTTTTAATTTTTTTTCTTGCTGTAATTTCCATTAAAACTAAACCAAAAAGGAAGCTCCAAACCCTACCGTATACAGCTATAAGGTACAGCCCTATAGCATGCAGAATGTGGTGGCTGCATGATAAGTGGCTCTCAAGACTGTGCAGATATGTGTCACCGTAGAAGGCAGAAAATAGAACTGATATTTGTGCTCTAAAATGAATTCTGTGATGAGTCTGTTTAGTGTTTGTATTGCCCTTTCCTTCAGGCTTTTCATATGTGAAGCAGCAAGAATAATAATAATTAGCATCTATTTATGCATGGCTGCGTTATGTAGCAGTAAGAGATAGGAAACTGAAAAATGTATTCAAAGAATTAAAAGATGTAGAAATTTTTTTCAACAGAATAAAATCGCTCCCTGGAACTAGGATCCAACTCCAGCCACACAAAAAGCATCAAGGGATTTTAAGTGAGTATAAATTCTCATTCTGTTGCTGTACCCCAGCTGAAAGATGATGCTATCGGTACTGCAAAGCCCTTTCACCGCAGAGAGGGGCAGGGTGGAGGCTAATTTTTAGCATGAAAGGGAATGACCAGCTCTGCTCCCTACGGTCCTTTCAGCTGTTTGTGCTCATGGGCATAAGCAATTGTGATGAGTTCAGGAGATGGTTGTTCTGAGTCTCCTGGGTAATGCCAGGCAAGTTGCATCCCTGTTCTGCGCCAAAGTATCCCCCCTTGTATGCTGGGTTATCTCCTTCCTTCAAAAAGGGCTCTGAAATCTTTTGGTGATAGGTCTCTTTTCTGCCAAAGTTAGCTGGTTTATGGCTTGTCTTGTTCTGTATCAGCATGCAAAACCAGAGCTAGAGCTTTACAAACATGTGGCAGTGTATGAGTTAACATGTGTTTACACAAATCTGTTTGGCAGGCCTTGAGATTTGGCTCTATGGCCACATGGTAGCTGTGTTTGGATGACTTAATTTCCTCATCTGGCTGTGGGCTTGCAAATTAGTATCCCTACAGATGTTGCCACAGTGGCTGGCCCATGGGTTGGGAGAATACCATCTGGTCATATGGACTGAGGGCAGATGCAGCCTTGTGTCCTGCTGGCTGAGGTCATAGTTCTGCAGGGGAAATGGAAAGGAGGTATAAGGCTGGCTCTCCCTCCCAGATCAGCTTTCTTGGGGTCACACTGTGAGACAATGGCCGCATGTCCAATTGCCAGGACCTGTAAGTGAGGTTCCCCATCCTCAGAAGGGTTGCTGAAGCCACAGGAGTCATGCTTTATTTCCAGAATTTCGTTTTCTTGTCCTTTAGCAGAGATTTCTCACCAAATAGGACATCCATTCAGAAATTGTCTGTCTACATCTGTTTATGAATGATTTTTCTCTCAAATTGCTGTTTCATACAGTGATGCCTCAGGTCTTACTATAATGATTCAGAACTGCAACTTTTAAAAGGCTGACTTCTGATGGTTAGGGGCATGTCCAGGCCTATATTTGTGACTCTGAATTTGGCCATGCATATTGAAAAATCCCTGGACTATCTGTCCAGCACAGGCAGATAAGCTCCACTTGACCACTGGGTATGTCTTTGACCTGCTATATACCTTTGGAAAAACTCCTTTTGCAGTGCAATTGCAGCTTAATTGCACAATGCTGTGTCACTGAGCATCTCGCTATAATGCCATACCTCTCTTCTGAGTCCTCTGATCCTCCTGCCCGTGTTCACTTGTAAGCTGCAAGGGGTTTTGTTACTTCCTCAATGGCACTTAGCTCTGAATTTCCCTTACTCCCTACCTGCAGATTGCCAAGCATATTCATACTTGCTCAAGACTTAGATCTCTCCCTGCTTTGCCAGTTCCCTATAGACTTCTAACAAGCAGCTACTGGATCAAAGAGGCTTAGCTGGGTCTACTCACAAAGCAGCTCCTGTGGGAAGAAAACAGAGAATGCCCTGGTTTCAGCAGCAGCAGTTCAGACTTCATCTTCTTCAATGCCATTTCATGGCAGCCTTCTCAGTAAGTGATTCAGCGAACGTGCTGCATGATCAGTAGTCTCTTCTTGTGGATTTCCTGAGAAATTCTTCATCAGGAAGCTTTGGGTTATTTAAGAAGTGAACTACCACAGAGCATAAGTCTCTGCCTAGTAAATCCCACACACTATTTTAGTTAGTTTTGAAGGAATTTCTGATGTAAAGCAGAACAGGATTTTCCAGTTGATAGTCATGAGAAAGAAACTGGATGCACTCCCTGTGCATTTGCTCAGCTTCAATTTAAGGTTGGTACACACACCACTTAATATCCCTTTGTGGTCTCCCTTTACCTTCACCATCTGCATCAGTGTGGGAAAGTGAGAGGAGCTTGATCTAAGCAGTGAAAATCTGGTTAGGATTGCCTTAACCACTCTGACTCCTGCAACATGGTCCCATGGTTCCTATATTTATAAACCATTTAAATTGTTTGTGGGTTAAAATGCCAAGGTTCATCAAACTGGGATTAGAGATTTGCTGCAAGAACCTTATTCCTTTCAGATTGCTTGTGTTGATAGTGCCCAAAATCAAGTGGTATCAGTACCACACTCACTGAAGATACTGTCCAGGAGGATGGGTAATCATTTTGGAGAGACTTATGCTTGCAATTTCCACAAGGAAAAGCCAGTCAGGCCATCAGCACCAGAGTCCAAACTTCCCATCCTCTTCTGAGTTTATGTGCCTTTCTGCATGTCAGTACTCCAGGCAGGTAATACTGCTGGCACACAGCAGGGAAATTCTATCATTCTGATGAGGTTATGCATGTGTGGGGAATTCAGTTAGGACCACGTCAATATTGGGTAAAGCCCATCTGTTTGATCATCTGTTGTTAAGTCATTATGTTGCTAACAATCCCCCATGTATAGTTACAGCAATACGTTCAAATGGCCCTTCAAGGAATTGCAAAACATTTGTTCTTTGAGTTGTTCTGGCTGATGAAAGAGGATATTTAAACTTTGGCAGATGAGCATTAGAAAAACCTTTCAAAACAGAAAGAAAGGCTAAAATAGTTCTTTCCATAGTGTGATTTGTTGAATTTCCTGATATTTCAGAACAAAGACGTGAGATAGCAAAGTGACAGAAGTTACAAATTGCTGTAAAGCAGACACAAAGGAACACAATCTGTGGTTTCAGGAAAAAGCCAAACTCAAAGTAATTCCTGGGCAGCAAGTTCCCCGGCAAAGACCTGCAGGTTTGAGGTCCTGACCATGCCACTGCTTTGCAGGAGCACTTGTCACTGCAGCAGTGGGCCACAACAAAGTATGCCATGAGGTGCCAAGACATACATGAAGTCACTTTGTCACCAAGACTGTTCTTTGGGTGTAGATAAGGGTAGGTGCATGCAGATACAGGGGATTGTGAAACTGCTGTCAGAGGGTTCTTTTCAATGTGAGAGCATGGCTTGTCACTGCCCTGCAAGTCTGCAATATGATTTGGACTGTGGGAGGCCGATACTAGACAAGGCAAAAGCATACTTGCCTTGCTCCACAAACACACGTAAAGGTGGAAGGTTGGCTGCCATGGGTTCAAACGTGGCCATGTAAGAATAGGAGCCCTGCTTGATGTGTAGCCATATGGTGAGTGTACAGTGCCTGAGGGCAGCTTCTTTAGAGAAGGCAGCAGTAACTAGATGACTACAGGGAGGGTGAAGGTTTTCTGCTTTAAGGCTCTTCTCCAGTCTGGCTAGATGTCTCAGTGCTGAGTATAAGGATCACACCATGTCACTGCAGCTTAAAGACTTTGAAAAAGCTTTTGCTGCTTAGCCCATTCACAAACAGAAGATGACTCATTTGATTTCCCACCAGCAATTTTCTGTGCTTCTGAAGTTTCCTGTCTAATATAAGCCATGGAGCTGTGTTCTTACCAGAGTGATGACAGTTGCTACAGCATGTCTCAGAAAAGGGCAAGCCACCATGGGAAGGGAGAAAATAGTTTTGAATCAGCACCAGAACTGGAAGATGACTCAAGGAAACCATTCCTTCTTTCAACAATGTGATTACTGCCAAGCAACTGGAATGATCCCTATGTAAGGAAATTCTTCAGCAGTTTGCTATAAGACATATAACATATAATTAATGAAGTGTGGCTTCTTAGCACCAGGGAAGGTAGTCCCTTTTATTCCCTAGTAGTGTTCCGTAGTGTTCCATACTGTTCCATACCAGTGGTGGAACAGTAACAAAATCAGTGGATCTTATGGGCCCTTTTGATAAGATACGAAGTTGATCTTCATAACTGGGAAACTAATTGAGAGGTATTGATTCGATTTACCTTAAAAATTGTTTATATTGGAGCTTTACCTGAGAACAGCAGTGACAGAAGATCTTATTCATTTATGTCTTTTCTCCCTTGTCTCGAAAAGTAGTGATTTCTTTCTGATTTATATGTGTAATTTATCTTAAGGACCAGAAAATATCAAAACCCTATGTATTTTGTAGCAGTTTCCCTGCTATTCTCAAAATAGAGAAATTTATTGAAGGCTAGAACCAACTGTGAAGTTAGTGTGCTTAGTTCACATCCATGTGACCATCCTTTAGAAGGCTCTTTAAGGTCATTCGGATTTGAGGAATTAAAAACCATTCAGGAAAACAGATTGGTAACTCATTATCCAGCCTCCTTTTGCACCCACTGATCCTTCTGACCCCTCTGTTCCTTTAAATATTAGAGAATATGTTTCCTTATTGCTCAGGATTTCTTGATCCAAATGATTAGATCCAGGGGAGAATGCTCAGAGATGCCATCTAGATAAATGGCTAAAATTTTAACTAATTATTTGAGTTGAACTATGATTTTTGGAGTAAACCAAGTCATCAAAAGCAGAGCCTTTTAGAGGGATCTGATAGTTTTATTAAAACTTTTGCTAGGACAATTTGTAGGTTCAAACAGAACTTCTAGGTGGTGAGACATACCCACTTGTAACTAACTGAGAGCTTCCTGGGTAGAGAGAAGCTTCCTGATGTCTGGGAAAGCAAGCTAGACTAAAGATTTATTTACCTTTTCTCCTATAGTTCATCAAATTTTTTACAAGGACCTGTAGTGACAGGACAAGGGGGAAATGGTTTTAAGCTGACAGAGGGGAGATTTAGATTAAATCTAAGTAAGAAATTCTTCCCTGAGAGGGTGGTGAGGCACTGGCACAGGTTGCCCCGAGAAGCTGTGGCTGCCCCATCCCTGGCAGTGTTCAAGGCCAGGTTGGATAGGGCTTACAGCAACCTGGTCCAGTGGAAAGTGTTCCGGCCCATGGCAGGGGGGTTGGAACTGGGTGAGCTTTAAGGTCCCTTCCAACCCAAACCATTCTGTGATTCCATGAAAAATTCTCCTGAATATCAGCCACAAGATGTTCTGGAGCAGGGAGACACTCAGCCTCCCCAGTGGGAACTGTCCTACTTTAATTATTTACATAAACAGGGAAATAACACATTTCAGCAGGAGAAGAGAGAGGCCTAAATCAGAATTTGTGTGCTTGTGGTTTTAGAAGCTCATTTTGAAGTTGCAGAATTTGCAGAAGTTTCCAGGCAGAGAAAAATTTTTCGGGGAACTGGGAGTCTTATGCTTGGGCTGAAGAGGCTGTGGAAAATGCAGCTGGAGGTTAACGAGGTGAGCTTGGCTCATTCTTTGTTGACACAGGAAAGAGTCTCCTAAGCATCTGAGGTGGCTTAGATCAGCCTTGGAAAATCTGTTAGCATCCTAGATAAGGCTGGCTCCTATCGGGCAGGGATTATGGACCCTATCACAACTGAATGCTGTGCAGCCAGATCTCAGAGCTGCAGGACTGCAATGCTCAACCTGGGTGGTAAATAGCTCTCAGTCTCCTGAAGTCAGTAGGACTCTCTCAAACCAGCCTAGAAGGATGGTCTCCAATAGGAATTACCTTGAAAATTAACAGATGGAGCCTTCACAGTGAATCCTGCAACCTGATGGTTACAGAGGACTGAAGTAGGCACCTAGCATACCCACTATTGATGCTGATACCACAGTGGTATTAAACCTGCATGCCAGATGGGATGGAAATCCTTGAAGTCACACAAACTGAATCTCCTTTGGAGACAGGGGATGATCTCACAATGATCTTGCTTGCATGTAGATCACCTCTAGGCTGGATGCTAGGGCTTCTTTCACTTTTTCTTTGTATTATTGGTAAAGATCTGTCCTATTGATAGTAGCAAAGAGGGGCTTTGTCATTGCATATCAATGTGATAGCAGGAAATACATACATCTCATGACTGAAGAGCAGCATAAGATATCTCTATGATTGGCTTTAGAGCTATGTCTGATGTATACTTTCCTGACAGTGTGGCTGTCTTGGTTGTCCTTTGTCAACATGGTTGAAGCTCTGGTAAACAGAGGGATCTTACTCTTCTGATAAAGGTTGTGGAGCTGTGTTGAAGTGACAGGACATGGTAGTAAGCACATAGTCTTTTCTCTGGCTATTTGCCCATCCTTTCGCAAGCCAAGGCAAGGCTGACAGCATGTAACAAACTTACATCAGAATCCTGCTCTCCGTAGAAGAGCTTGACTTTCAGCAAATTCTCTGAAAAAGGCAGGTTTGCTGAACTGAGGACCAAATGAGGGCATTTTTTAATGACAGTGGATAATTCAAGACTAAAGCTTTTTGGGTCCATCCCCAGGCACATGCGAGTTCTCATAAAAATATTATTAAAATCTAGGAAGCTCTCCTAGCCTGAAAGCTATCAGAGAGAAAGGATTAAATACCAGAAAAAGGAGCTTTGGGTGGCATTTGAGTCACAGTCAAAAGCACAAAACTTTTGCTTTGTAAGAAATGAGTCTTCAGCAGATCCTAAGTAGACAAGTAATACTCATGTTTTCCTTAGTCAACAATTGCTTTTCAGTTTCTTCTGTTATGGAGGAGGATATAGGTGTTTTGTTGCATAAAAGCCTACACGCATTTCTGCTAATGGCAGGGGGCACAATGCTCCCAACAGACAGAAGGGAGAGAAGGAAATGAAGAAACAAGCACACAACCAACCACAGGACATGAAAGAACATTAGGAAAGCTTTATGTCCTGGCGCCTAAGCCACTTCTCACTGAAGCTGATGGAATGACTTGCTTCATTGCAGCAGCCTTTGAATGGTGTTAGCTCTATGGAGAACAGGCTGTGTTTGTTTTCTGTTTTTTAACTGCCACGTACATTTAGAAGAAGCTTATTAATAAAGACATCCTGCACCCACAAATTTATCCTCATGGTTTCAGACGGATGTAATTTTTTTTGTCTTGTTTCTGCATGTATGCACAATTTTGACTGCATGCAGTTAATAAACTGCTACATTACATTCCAGATGTGGCTTCTCTGCCAATGCAGAGTACCAATGTTAAATGATATTTCTAGATGTAGTTTGTATGTTGGTTGAAATCTATGAAGTATTTGGTAAGTACTTAGAATGAAGGCTGCTACAGAAGTGTAAACTTCTTTTTCCATTGTTAAACTTTCTAGCTTTGCTATTCTAAATGAGTCCCCTAGCCCAACAAAAATGATTAGTGGGATAACTCTTGCAAACACCTTCCAGCTCTCAGTCCATCTTCTTTCCCTTATCTTCCCTTATCTACCCGCTTGTGCAGGGGAATAGTAGGAAATGGCAAGTAATTTAAACCAAAATCAACCGCCTCTAAATGGCAAGTTCTTAGCATATAATTTCAATTATTTTTTAGAAAGGGTTGATTTTGCCATGTGTGCCTCTGCGCTTATTTTAGGTTTTCCCATTAATGTGATCTACCTAGCCAAACAGATTAACCATCTATTTTATGATTTCTGCATCTGTCTTGCCAAACCAAAACCCCAGTTTCCTTATCTGTTATAAATAAGCATAATACCTTGGAGCTAAGTTGGCTCACACTATCTGGGGAATTCATCTCTAGACAGACCATCATGGGACCTTTGAGCCTTTGTGTGTGCAAATGGCTGAGAACAGATGCAACCTTTCCACAGATGAAAACAGCAAGGAAAATCCCGGTCCTTTTTACCACTGCCTGTTGATAAAGTGTCAGGAGTTTAAGTGTGTTGATAGATCCATGAGACTGGAACCTTTTGTTTAGGAGTCCTGCTAACACTGACAGACAGAAGGTCTTTCCCTGTTCCTATGAGCTGTATTCTCTCTTCTGATTTTATCTCCATCTGTGGTAACCTGCTGCTTCCTAATGGTAGAAAACAAGGCTTGAGACTGAAACAAAGGATTTTCTTGGCTAGCTATTCAGGAAAAAAATAGATGCTCTTGATGTGGGTTGGCCTGGTCATGTTCATCATTTCTTAACACTTGAAAAGAAGATCCTATTAATCAAACAGCTGCTCTCAGCCAATGATCTCAAAACAGCACTTGATAGAAGGCAGTTCCTCTTCATGACATAATGATAATACAAATTAATTGCAGTTGTTCATTCATTTGGTGGGAGATTCATTATTTTAAATGCAAACAAGCACAGACTTAATTATACTTTGAATTCCCAAAATGGTCATCTGTTACTAGGCCATTTGCTGTCTACTTTATTACCCTGAAGCTGCTGGATGCACTTATAAGTTCTGGTTACAAGGACTTTCATCTTCAAAAGGGGTATTGCCATGGTCCAGTGTTGGTACATAACTAATCAGCAATGCCCCTCAGAATTCAGCTCTGAACGTTGTTCATTAAGATGTCGCATTTGCAGCCACTATGACTCTCCACTGTGGCCTGGCCAGTGAAGCTGGAACAGTGCTGTGAGTGCTGAGGTGCTATAAGCCAGCTATGTCATTTGACCTAGAGCTGGGTGAAACTCCCAGAGACCCCATTGTGTCTGTTCTTATCATCCCTCTGCATGCAAGCTCCTGCACAGAGGCAACTCTGTCCTTCCATCACAGGACCACAGAGGTGACTGACATGTTCCAACTAGCATCATAATGGGTAAGCAAGACTGTGGGTATCAGTCCCTCCTTTCAGTGTGTTCCTTTTTCATCTCCTGATGAAACTCCTGGTTAGACTCAGGCAGACAGTGTAGATGCTTCTTTTGTTTTACATGACAGAAACACCTGCAGTCCTAGAGAGGACCTATAGGAGTGGCAGTGCCCTGGCTGCTGTGGGACAAAAAGGAATTGCATAGGATAACGGGGACATTTTAGACAGTTGCTTAAATTCATTTAAAAGGTTTTTCCCTTCCTGCATTTGACGCAGGTTGCTACCTCCGAGAATGCAGCCTCACTGAGCTCATTCATCTTCATCTACAGTTTCTCAGCTGTACCTTTTCCTCTGCAAGATGCAGGCTGTTTCTGGCTCTGCTGAATGTGTGCTGCATGCAGCTTCATGGCCTAGTGCCACCTCATCTATTCTCTTGATTCCCACAAGCTAGTTATATTCCCTAGAGTATAGTTACTGTGTAAAAATGATGATTTCTACAATAAATCTGTTTCAAGCAACCGATCCTAGCATGACGTGTTGTGCTAGGTGTGTTGTGAAGGCTGTACATCCATTCTCTTTCAGCAATGTTCTTTTCAGTATATGCACCATCTGCAGCAGCCTATCAGGAATGCAGAGCTAGAAGCATGTTCCTTGTTGATGCACTCAAACTCCTTTAGTTATGCTAGCACTTCAGTTTATGCAAGGTGGCAATAAAAGATGTCCCTGTGCCCTGGGTTAATGGTTTATTCCAGATGTGTCTAAATACGTATTTCATTGCATTGCCTGTTTCTCTTTCTGCATAGGATCTTTGGCTGCCCTAGCACAGCCCGCAAGCTTTGCCTGGGCAGATGTGCTGGCTTGTATCTAATAGCTTTATTCTGAAATTCTGAAAAGCATCATCTATGCTACATTGTCTAGGCCTTATAGGAGGCAGCTTCTGTGAACACTGTAAAGATTCCCCTTAGGCTCTGAAGGTTTTGCTCCTAAAGTGCTCTGGGGTGTGTGTTAGACTCCTCAGGCACCAATAAAAGCCCTTTGAATTTTCTCAGAGACTCCAAGGGGAATAATGTAGAGCAGCTCAAATGGATACATGCCCCATGTGGATACCACCATATTTCTAGCAAGGCTAAGTGGAAGTGGCAGTGGGTGGTTCAGCAGATGTTCAGTGCTGAACTCTTCAAGCCATAATTTGAAGGCAAGAACTGAATTAGCATGTATTGTTTGAGGAATGTAATGTTGCCTCTGCTTATTTTCATTTTCCTGGATTGGAGCACTAGATGCCTTTGGGAGGGCTCACTCAGGAAAAACTCCTAAGCACCTTGAGTTATACTTCTGTGCATAGCCTGAATTGCCCCAATTACACCATTCAGCACAGCACAGAACCTATTGCATTTCAGAGCTTTCTTTTAGGATCTACAACTAACCAGCCCTTCACTTTATTTTGAAAGGTGCTCACTCTGTTAGACTATTTCAGATTCTGTCTAGTATATGCCTAAAGACCCAAAGCCCTCAGAAAATGCAGCACATTAATAGCATTGTCCTCTAGAAGGCAGGAGACTGATGCTTCCATTGCTGGATGGCATTTAAACAGCTGTTTCCCAGCTGCTAGGCCACTCCCCTACCCACAGTAAAGCTTTACAGGGAAGCATTAAGGCTTTGCTGAGCAGCAACACCTAGTTCTTAGGGCACATAGGGGAGGGAAGAGTAATGGGGTGCAGTCTTCCCTCTCAGAGCAGTTTGTACATTTTAACTAGGGACTGTTTAGTGCAAAACGACACAGCTTAATATGTTCAGAGGATCTTTCTGCATCCCAGATTACTTGTTTCCCAATGAGCTTAAAACCCTGTGTGGATTTGACAGTTGCCTAGAAATAGCACCCGAACCGTCAGGTCCCATTTCTCTCATAGGTTTGGCTTCAGCCACGGATGTCTAAACTGCTGTTTCCACTTGACTCTGCAGATGCCATCTGGGTCATCTGCAGTTCTTATACAAAGTACCCGGAAGCAGCTGCAGCTATGGGAGACTTGGCTTTCTTTCACAAGGTGCCGCTCAGTGGAAGCTGCAAGTACATGCAGCCTTCGATGAAGCTTCTGCCTGAAAGGAGGACTGGTTTCTTGGTGGGCAATCAGAAGCTGTACTTGCTATCCCAAGTGCTGAATTTCAGTCTGTGACAGGCACTGGCAGCCTCTGCGAGTTGAGAATAAGTCATACCTTCAGGGACCTGACAGAAAAAGGTGAAGTGCTATCCTCAGCAAAGATAGCTGGGCACTGTTCACAAGGGGTTTGCAAAGGTTAGGGAAGCCCTACATGGGCTGAGGTGTTCCAGGCATTGCTGCCAGCATGTACTCCAAAGGGTTTCCCATCCCACTCTTATGCCTCAGATAAACTGTAACTAGCTGCTGAGCTTATATCTCAGGCTTGTATCCCGCGTAGGCTTAGCCCTTCTGTAACTGTTTGTTCCTTTGAAGCTCCTCTCTGGTCAGTTACGTATCAAAAACCTCAGCTACTTTCTTGTCCAATGTCAAGCTCAGGCTCGGCTACAAATGTAAGTTTCCTGAAGGGATGATAACAGGACAATTTGGTATGATGGTCAGGACTAGCATTTCTGATCCATAACAGTTTATTAACTCTGACAGAACAAGTACATGACCCATCACAGAGAAATTTACTCCCTTCAAAAGAGAAACCCCACTTTGGCAAGCAAGAAAAATATCCTGCAAAATCCTAAACTCTAAAAACGTCTAAAAAAGAGTTTTGTTGATGGAAGCAATGGGTGGTAACAGGGTTCTGTGAGTTTATCATTCCAGTGTGTGGTTTTCAGTAGAGAATTGCCCTAATGAGCTGCAGTAGGTAGATTTTTCTGTGGCTGCATACACAATTGGAAAACACCCATTTCATTTTGCTTGTGCGGTTTTATTTAAATTCAGTTAGCTTAGTCCCATTGCAGTCAGGTTTACTTAATGTTTCTTCATTAGCTAAGTACTGCTGGATGCTCCAGCACAATATGCTTTATGGTAAGAAATGAAAACCACAGGAGCCGGCTGTAGCGTTAGCAGCATTCCCCACCATTGCCCTTTTGCTGCTGTTGAGCATTGTGTTTTGCTGTGAAATAGTAACGAGTCTTCACTGACAAGAGGCGAGGACAAGCATGACTGAGGATAGGGAAACCACTTTGACTTCATCATTACCCTTAAGCTCCACAAACTGTTCTTTGCTGATTGATGACCTGATGCCCACTCATCTCTGTTCTTTTTCTGGCTCTGTCTTACCTCGCTGGTTCATTCTGGGTGAAGAAGCTCTCATATACAAAAGGCATATATCTCAGCATTGCTTGCACATTGGGAAGTGCTATTTCAGTTGCTAGGGGATCTGCTTAGAAAATAAAGCCAACTCTTAAAAATGGTATTTCTATTTCAGACAGTCTTACCTTGTTCTTGTATGTTGTTTCAGCTAATTTTCTGAAGAATCATACCCTGGTTTTGTTTTTCTATTAATATTGAGGGGGAAGTCTCTATTGAGACTTAAGACTGCTTGAGAACTCAACTTGCGTGCACGCATACACCACAAGGAGCCCAAACTGAGTCAATATGGTGACTAAGTTCCTGGAAAGGAGGAAAAAGAACCGCTAGAAAATCTAGAGGCAATTGCGCTGCACTTTTTGGTTTTGGCCCAGGTTCAGTGTTTGAGTAGAACATACTGAACACAATTTAAAAAATCCATCAGTATTCTTGTGAAAATGGTCAGATATGTCTGGTGAGAAAACTAAATAGATAGCAAATTTTCTATGAATGAGTCTTAAATGCAGCTGGAGAGGTCATCTGTTTATAAGCTCAGGCAACAGCTCTAGCAATGCAAACAGGGATCTGGATGGAGATAAAGAATTGCTAAGAAAGTAATTGTCCCCACATTAAAAATTTAGAAAATACAGATTCATATTGTTGTATCTGAGGTTAAGTAGAATGCAGCACTGGTAAGAACTGAACTGAAAGTCCTTGGGGTGTCTTAGGTAAATAACAGTCTATGCTTGCAAGTAATTTTAGCAGTCAAATGGCTCAGCTCATTCTCTGATACCTAATGATAATGTCTTCAATTTCACACATTGATTTTTAAACAATGCATGTCAAAATAAAGTGAGTTCCGTAGTGAAATTAGCACAGTCACAGATTTGCCGCCTTCTCCACACCTCATTGGAAACTCCACACTCTTGGAGCAAGCTAATTCCATTATCCTCAAGGTGACTGTTGGCATGGGGCTTAGATTGTTCTGCCCAGGACACACATATGAAGTACCAGCTGGTCATCAGCTATTAGAACTGTAATGCAGCACAGCCCATCCTCTAGCAACTGCTCCAGACATGCTCTCTGAAAATCTCTCAAAACTCTTAAGTACTGCATTTCCCTTGTCAGCAACAGACATCTCGCCAAATAATCTCTTTACTGGATTAAAGACAAACACCCTCTTAGTTTTTGCAGTAACTAGTATTAAATTAAGTGTAGTTTTAGATGGGAAGAGGGTAGGAGGAAGAGCAGAGGAATTTAGTATTGGCAGAAGGTTCAGTATGGACAACCCTGGAACCACTAACTCACATAAATTGCGAGACAAGGTCTGTGGGGAGGAGTTTGCCCTTGCCTTTCTTGCTCCATGGGAGACAGTGCTGGGAGGGAAGGAGAATTTGGGTATTATGACTACTGTACCTGCCACAGTCTTCAGGCTCTAGTATACTGGTGTGGGGCCACACTGACATTATATTTACTAAAGACAAGCTCTTGAGGCACTCCAGTTGATCAGGTCCACATGCCTTTTCTGTGTCTGGTAAGGGAAATGGTTGACCGGAAACTTTCCTTATGTGACTTAAGCCAGATGCAGCCATTAAAACCTGGCACCTGAATTTATGTGTGGTCAAATGCTACAGAAGAAAGGGTCTGCTGTACACAGCAAGTTTCTTCATTGTGCTGAATATGATATGACCTTGGAAAACAGCATCTGTGCTAGCAGAGCGTAATCCAAGAACGCCATAAGAATCTACAATGAAATGCAGGCCTAGTGAGAAGCTAGTATTTTTGTTTGTTGCTTTCTTTCCCACATTTAGGAAATACCATATGAGGAGGTCTTGGTTGAGAAGCACCAGCAGGCCTGCCCATTTACCCAAGGACTGCCTGGAGAACATGGCCCTTTGAGGGCCATGAATGTTTTTCCTGCTCTCTGCTATGATGCTGACAACGGTTACGTCTAGCAGGGATCTTTGTGCTTGTCCAGTAGTTGTGTAGTTACTTGCAGATGTGCAGCTGTTTCAGGCTGCAGGAGGTGCTCCCTATGTTTCAAATAGCTCTCTTCTGAGCAACAGGGAATTCACCCCGCTGAGCTACTGGTGCAGATGGGGATGGCACTGCCACTATGCACATGTTGTGGTACTATTAACCATGCTCCTTTTTGGTTTGCTCCACAGATACTATGTGGGAAAGAGATCCCCCGTTGGGTGAACCGCCTGGCCTACTTCAGCTCGTGCATCCCTTTCCTTCAGAGCTGCCTCCCAAAGGAGTGGCTGACCCCAGCTGCCCTGCAAAGCCACATCAGCCTTGGCCTCCATAAGGAGGAGCAAGGGGACACAACTGATGAGGAGTCCCCCTCCACCTCCACAGCCCCCTCAGCCTCAGGCACATCGAGAACCTGTAGACATACCCGGGTCTAAACTGTGCCCCGTATGCTCTCATATAATACCCTTCTTTCTCTTGTACTATTTCTTTCTCACACCCTTTTGCACACCTTGGTTTCTCTCTTCTTCAATGGACAACATAGGAGTGGGAAGACCCTTTCTATTATGGAGGTGAAGCTTCAGTCCCTTTTCCAAGGGCTTCCACTACAGTTGCTCAGCAAAATGACTGTGAACCCCAGTGCTGAACTGAGGAGCATGGCAACTAAACTGGATTCTCTTCCCAGGGTTCCTTGATCATGCTCCTTGATCAACAGAGAACTGCTGTTCTCAACAGAGAACTGCAGAGAACTCGGGCATAAAGGCATGCAAGGGGGGCAAGGGGGCACCATACTGTGATGTTCCTTCTCTGGAACTGTTTTATCTTTTTATCTCTTCCCCCACCCATGTAAGCCCAGCAGTCTCCTCCCTATTTTGGCTGGGCTTGCCACTCCCCTATGACAAATCTCCTGCCCACATCCAGTGAAGAAAGCAGAGCCAAAACTCAACCTGCTCATCTCTTAGACCAGCAACAAGCTCCACTGAGCCCCATCCCTTTTGTAATTATCAGGTTTCTAATTCATGTGAAGGACAAATGAAAGGTGCTGCTGTTCTACAACCACCAGTTTTCAGTACTCAAATTTAAGAGCTCGAATGACTGTCCTGCTCTTGAAAATAATAACAAAGAACCTAGAAAATGAATGTGTTACCATGGCTTTTCTTTGGGTTCAAAAAGAGGATGGGGCTAGTGCTTAAAGGCAGCTACTAAATATTTGCGGAGATGACTTTTGACCATATTGGTGCTTTCTGGCACAGACCCCTCTCATTTCCCCTATTCTAGGCAGAATTTCTCCCCAGATTCCCTGGGGAATCTCTCTTCTAGCTGACATATGCTGGCTGTCTTTGGGCCAGAGGAGGAGAGAGTATCTGTTGGGAAAGTATTTCCTTCAGTTTTTCTTCCTGCACTTACAGACCTAAAACTTGGCTCAGAGCCTCCCTTCCCTAGTCTATTTTCAAGCCAATCCAAGAAGGTAAAATAAAAGCGGTGAACCCAAAGAATGTCAACTCTTTCCTTCTCCTCCCTTTTTGGAGGTGGAGGGGGAAACTTAAGGGCACATTTGGAAAGCATGGATGACCTCTCCAATGTATGGGCCACCATGGTGCTTCCCTTGTGTGCACTATTTCAGTGGCATGGAAAATGGGCACTGGCCTCTCCAGGCTGGCTCTTGACAAGAATCTGGTCCTTGCATATATTTATGCTAACTCTGACAGCTATTGAGAAAGAAGAGGAGGAAAGGACAAGTACCCCAACTCTTCCACTCAGTTACCTCACTAGGAGTTCTAGTCATAAGATGGATGAGAGAATCAAAGAAGAAATCCAGGCCCCATCCTCCCTCTTGCAACTTTTCTTGGCTACACAAAGGAAGATGAAAAAGGAACAGGCACAGTGTTGAAAGGGGGTTGCCATTTTAGAAATGCTGTTCTCAGCAGCAACTACCAAGTCAAAGCTTCCATCCTCCACCAAGAAAGAACTGCAAGCTCTAAAAATGGGTGTCTGTTTCCTTTTATTGGTTCCAATAGCATACTAAGTCCAACCAGCTGTTTAGCTCAGGTATACAGGAGTGTGTGCTTTCAGGGCTGAAGGTCTTGGCTATGATGTGCATCATGTCTGCACAGAAAGTGCTTAATGGTTGTTGCATGTTCACACTCTTAGTGAAGCAGAGGGCTGTGGAGAGATGTATGGATGGAAATATAACTTACAGGATGGCCTCACTGCACTGCTTCCTGAAGTGATGCACATTGGGGCAACAAAACCTTTACAATATGCCTCTCATTTTCATCCTCTGAACAAATTGCTGAACTATACTGAACTAAAGTCATGTTCTTTATTAACCTTGGTTATTCACAGCCAATACTGAATTGTGAGCAATTCTGCAGCTCCTGGTGTCCAGTCCAGCACCAATCTTGATTACCCTGGCTTGTCCAGGGATATTTAATAAGATTTCCATCCTGTTCTCCATCCTGCTGCCTGGAAACCACATTACATAATGTACTGTTGCACTCGCTATTCCCTGAAGTCATGGTCATTGCTGCCTAAACCAGCAGTGCAGGCTTCATTTGTCTGAAGTTCCCAAGGTGCCTGCCAATAGCCAGCAGCACATTACGTGCAGTGAATTTTAACATCTCCTTTTAGGTCCTTTCCTGAAGAAAAGTGAGGTTTTGTCCAGGCCAAGGAAACTGCAGTCAGAAACACAGTTCCTGATGTGACAAAACCCAGCCAGCCCTCGCCTTGAGCTCTAGATAAAGCACCATGTATACGTCTAGGATAGAACTAGGGCTCCAGGGGCATGTTTCACATGGAAAACCTTCTCATAGTATTTCACAAATTAAAAAATACTTAACTCACTGTATGGTAACCTAGATAAGAAAGCTACATTCAGCCTCCTTAGGGACATGAATATGTGCTTGAAGTATTGGGAAGAACATATGGGGCAAGCTGGCAATGTCATACACCCCAGATGTTTGTTCATCTACTGTTACGTTTGTCTGTCTGTTTATGGTAGTAAGGGCCACATCAAGGAGGCATCAAACCTCTGTTGTAAATCAAAACCAGAATATATTCCAATCTTCAAAAGCATTTCTCCCCATTCCTCCCTGTTTAAAGTGACCAACCAACAATGACAAGAACAAAGGGACACTGTGGAAATAAAATATATATTGATGATAGCTTTACCTCTGTAATTTAACAGCATTTTAGATTATTAAACATGAAGACATTTTAAAAGCCTAACTTCCCATTCATCTCTGGCATAGCATGTTTGTTTTAGACACTTTTCTTACACTTCCAATTATTACAAAATTATTGTTGTTATGTGATTATATCATATTTGTATTTAGTTACACATTTGCTTTCTCTTGCTGTTTTTGAGCATAACATGATGGTAAAATCTTAGATACCAACAGTTATCAATGAAAACAAAAGAGTAGTTTATGAGCATTAACAAGAACTCCCCATGGCACTGGCACAAACTCTTAACCCTTCTTACTGCCAGGACTGGTTGGTGCTGTTTTGAAAGTTAGAATGAGAGGGCACCAACTCTGTACATGGGCATCAGCAGCTGTGGGTTAAGAGAGAAGTGAGAACCTTTCTTCTGAGCACATCCGTATAGAATCATAGAATAGTTAGGGTTGGAAAGGACCTTAAGATTATCTAGTTCCAACCCCCCTGCCATGGGCAGGGCCAGTTCACACTAGACCATGTCACCCGAGGTGCTGTCCAACCTGGCCTTGAACACTGCCAAGGTTGGAGCATTCATCACTTCTTTCTATAACAGCAGCTCTCAATTTCAGGCCATTATTCTTGGTCTACTCTTCTGGAGTCTGTGATTTGAGGTGTATATCTCTCAAACAAAGTTTTAAAAGGGGCATTTGTGCTTTCAGAGGCCCTGGGTGAGGAGGTTCCCTAGCAATGAGCCTGGGCTCTGTGTTGAAGTCATTCTAGTCTCAGCTCAGCGCAGGGGTGGACACAGACCTATTCTCTTGCTCTCAGTGCTCCCAGCTGAGAGTTTTGTGTTACTGAAATTCAGACCCATGTTGCCTTTGTGCTACTGACGAACTCAAGAAGCAGTCATTTCCCGCTTCTTTATTCTTCAGTTCTACTTATTCATCTCTACCCTGCAGAGGCTCTTAGAACAAGTTAGTGGCCACTGGATTGCAATAATGTTAGCTTATCCTTATTATATGTGTTTGATTTTCTTCTCATTTTAGTTTGTATGTAAGTGGAGGCTTAAAGTACCTCCACCAATTCTTCAATGTGATTAATGGAGAAAACTAAAGCAAGTTATCATCAGTGTTTCGTTTTCAAATGGTTTTAAATCACTATCTTGAGGCAGCTGGTGCCCTGCCCCACTTCGTGCTGCGCTCCCTATCAGGTAACGATCTGGGCTGTGCAAAGGATGTAGCGACTCAGGAAGTATTTAAAAGCACTTTTTCTCCCAGCTACTGCCACAGGCTACCTGAACGTGGCAGAGCCTTTCGCTATAGTAATACGCGAAAACACCGCAGCCCACGCCTGGAGAGTATGTGCCCTTATCTCTAGCATGTCAGCGCTCCACCGCTGTGCA
The DNA here is from genome assembly GCA_009867235.2 of Psittacus erithacus. Lineage (NCBI taxonomy): Eukaryota > Metazoa > Chordata > Aves > Psittaciformes > Psittacidae > Psittacus > Psittacus erithacus. The sequence goes on along the minus strand of WYDI02027135.1, from coordinate 12,003 downwards.
TGTGGCTGCCGCTGAGGGGCGTGCGAGTGGATGGCACTGCACTTTCAATTACTGGCAGGAATGAACGGCTACCGGCTGTAAATCCCAGGCACAGACTGTCCACTAGTGGTGTTGTAGCCGGCTTTGTTTTGGGAAGGCTATAAAGGGGCAGCGCAGCCCGGGCCCCACCGGAAGCACGGAACTGGGCCCGAGGGCCTGTGCGGAGGAGCGGGATCCGAGCCTCCGGAGGGGCCGTACGATGGCCTTGGGGGTCCCTCTGCTGGCGAGCACCGCAGGAAATGCACTGGCACCAGGAAGGAGGCGCGGCCGGGGGCCAGGCCCCACCGCGGCGGGGCGAGTGGGCTGCGGGCATGGCCTGCGCCCGGCGGTGCGCGAGGGGCGGTGGCACGGCGCAGGCTCCGCCGGGCAGCGAGGGGCCGGTGCCCTACGGGAATGGTCCGCGTTGGTGTCGCCACAGCGGGCGATTCATTCCTGCTGGCTGGAGGAGCGGGACGATGCTGCCGCCTGCCACGCTTGTGGGGAGCTGCAGGAAGGGCCGTGCTGTGCGCCCGGGGAGGGGTGAGGGGAGTGCGGAGTGGTGTTTTGGCTTTAAAACGCTGCTTATGTGTTTGTCTGACTTCAGCTTTTCAACAGATCTTAAACCGTAGCGGCAGTGATCGTCTGGTAATGTATGCCTCTAAGTAAATGGAAAGAATTTGAGGTAAACGAGTTGATAGGTTATAGTTAACAGTTGTGCTCAAAGTGATAGGTGAGACATAACTTTTAGAATAGTTGAGGTTAGAAAAGATGAATAAAGTCAAAGGAATGAAACAAAATTATTTTCATTAGGGACTGTAGTGATAGGACAAGGGATAATGGGTTCAAACTTAAATAAGGAGATTTAGGTTCAATATAAGGAAGTTCTTCCCTGTGAGGGTGCTGAGGCACTGGCACAGGTTGCCCAGAAAAGCTGTGGCTGCCCCATCCCTGGCAGTGTTCAAGGCCAGGTTGGATGGGGCTTGGAGCAACCTGGTCTAGGGGAAAGTGTCCCTGCCCATGGCAGGGGGTTGGAACTGGATGAGCTTTAAGGGCCTTTCTAACCCAAACCATTCTGTGATTCTGTCCTAAGTACCTGTGTGCATGAGAGTTAAAACTAAACTACCCAGGTGCACTTACAGATAAAAACTCAGGGAGGAAGACAAAAGCAGCAGCCAGGACGGTGTGGTTTCTGTTTGTGCAATTCATGTCTCATTTTCCATATATATAATCATTTTATAAGCAAATGTCGAAGTGGATAAAGAGTAGGTTAAAGGATCATTCTAACTTTTAATACTACTACTAGAGAAATTGGTGTCATCCTCAAATACTAAGCAGCATGCCTCAGAAAAGCTCGGCCAGGTCAGCCTTTAGCTCCTGGCTATTGGTGAAGGGTTCTCTGTTTTGTGAACAGTGTACATTAGTAACTGGCTACCAGTCTGTAACTTACCAGCATCTAAGTGTGTGTGGGCACTGCATTCACACAGTTGTGAGTAGTTTTGCCTGTTTGATGGAAAAGTACATAGTTCTGCAAGTCCTGCTGCTTTTAGAAACAATAAATGAAGAAGGCTCCCTCCCCTCAGTGTCATTTGGATGAATATGGTTTTTTAACCTCAGTGACCTGAACATTGGATAGCATACTTTTTGGAAAAACACACATTTTGACTACCTGTGCAGCATAATTATAACAATTCTTGTTCACAGGCCATGGCTGCAAACCTACTATGTAGCAAGAAATCTGCCAGCATTGTATAGAAAGCAGTTACCAGTGCAGCAACAGCCTGCCATGAAGGATTGTAACAGCAACACAGTATGATAAAATAGGGGGCCGATGGGGTTTGGTTTTGTTGTTTGGTGGTTTTTTTTTTTTGTTCACATTCACATTCAGATTATCATCTTAATGAAAATAAAGCATGTGCAGCCAAAGAAAGCAAATATCTGTCCACTGATGATTTAGGGACATGGATGTATTTTTTTGTATATATATTTTTGGAGACACTTCTGTTTCTCCCCTTACTATGTAGGTGTGCATTTACATGGGAAAGGAACAGTAGTGTCTTTTTAGGTTTGAGCAGCTGGGTGCTACCTGTAAACAACTGGTATTTTAAAGTGATTATCATCAGGTTTCAGTGTTATGTGGTCCAGTTGTAAGGATGGAGGCAATGCACACCTGCCAGCCTTAAAGAGGCATAAGAGACGCTGCTATCATCAGAGATCATAGTGAAGCTGTAAGACCAAGTAATTTGAAGAGCACTTTGAAGTCAATTGAAAAGCACTTCGCTAGTTTGTAAGGCATCACCATGGACCACAGGGGCAGAAGGACATACCAGAGCTGAAGGAAAGGTAATGGATACAAGCAGCAGCTTATGACAGTGTGTTGTCTGCACTTTCTGAAGGGGTCTTTGGGGGCATACACATCAAAGGAGGTCCATTTGCCATGACAGGAGTGGACTGGGGAACATCACAAACAGCCCAGGTTGCAGTATGAAACTCAGATTGCTTTGCAACTGTTCCAGAGCGAGGGTTGGACATGTACAAAACATCCCAGCTTATGCGCACAGAAATGTGCAACAGTTTGTGAGGTAATGAGCAAGGCTCCCCTGCCAGCATGCTCCCACATGATACTGTTCCCTCTGACAGCCTTGTGTTCATTAGCAGCTGCTTTGCTAAGCTGTGCAGGAGACTTGATGCAGTGGGAGGAGATGGTGGTGGTGGGGAGTCCCTCTCCATCCTCTCTGCTCCTCATTTCTATCTGCATCCAGTGTACACCTTCCTGTCTGTGTGTGCATGTGTGTGTGCATGTGTGTGTGCATGTGTTGGGGAGGCTCAGCTCCAGCCTGGAACACATGGAGTGTTGCAGCTTTACTGCCTAGCGGAGCGTGTATTTCCTGCCAGTAGACGCTGGTGTGAAGGCAAATGCTCCTTAGCCAGCTGATGAGTGTGCTTGTGGAGTGTGGGGTGGCATGTGCATGATGGAACGTGGTTGCTCTGCTTCTGGGACGGGGTTGAGTCCAGAAAAGACGGTCAAAGAAAGCCTGAAAGCATCTGGCTGAGTGCTTATCTTGGGCCTTTACAGAGTGACTGCTGCTCTGTGCCTGAAGTGGCATGAAGATGTGTTTATATCAAAAACATTCATTTTGGCTAACAGGATGGCAATAAGTTAATCAAACAGGAAAAGTGGTGAGGAAAAGAAGCTTTAACCCATCTTTGCTTCTTTGCAGGCTCTGGAAAGGGGAGTCAGATCCTAAGCCATCCTTGGGTGTAAACGTGCATTTCCTTGTCTTTCCAGTAAGTCCAAATCCCCACTGGTGTTCAGGCTGTCACCTTCCACCACCTCATTCCTTTGAGGGTTTTGGCAGTCCTGGGGTTTCCCGGGTGGAGGCTGGAAAACTTACAGTGGCCTAGACAGGCTAAAGAAGAAACTCTGATATGCCACCAAGAGTTTGCCCCCTGAGACTGCTGCCTCCTGCTGCCCTTCTCCCTACCAGCCCTGGTAAAGTTTCTGAATCCCTTGGCTGGGATATGCCCCCCGACATGGAAAGGAAAAAAAATCCATAATCAGCGCAGTTAATGTTAAACAGATAGTTATTTACGAAACTAAGCACCAGAAGGTATGTTACTGGTTAACTGACCTCTCTTGCCCTGGCTATACCTGATCTCAGAATGGCACCACATATTGCTGTCCTCCAGCTTCTGTGAACACTGCATGGACCCCTATTTGAAAAGATGTAGGCATCTGTGCACATGCTGTACCATAAGAGCAGCTACCATGTTCTTCCACCAGTGCTTCCACTGTTAAGACTTGTGTGATTTGGTTAGATTGGTTTTTCTTTTTAAAAAGAAATCTACAAATATGGACTCTGATGGCTTCTTAATGATACAGTGCCTCTGGGTACATATGGATGCCTCAGAACTTGTCTGAATCCAGTCAGAAGGCTTTCTTTTAAAACAGCTAGCTTTGGTTTTGTATCACAACAAACCAAAATCATGTCTGCTCCATGCTGAGTCCATTTGTGTGGGTTTCTGTTCACCTCATATTTTAATATCAAAGCTATAAATCCTGGAGTGGAAAGGTGGTGGGCAGAATGCTGTCTTTCAGAAATGCCACCAGGCAGGATGCTAACAGCAGCACTGCCAAGCACTGGTGTAATGATCCTTGTTTCTTTGAGTTGCATAAATAGCTACAGCCACTTCTCTCTGTGCCTGTCTAAGGCCAGAAGGCTGATGGTTCAATGGATGCTACTGTTAATGCAGCGAGTAGAGAGAAAACAATGCAAAATCCATTGCCAAATCCATTGTTGCACACACAGAGGCTGAAAAAAGCAAATCAACAGCAACATTTGCCGAGCATTTGGTCAGTTCCAACTTCAGCTGCATGTAATCGTCAGGTGTTCTTGGCATAGGATCAAGGTCCTGGTCTATGGTGTGAGGAGGAAGGGGGAAGGAGGACTGAAGCAGGAAGCCCTGTATTTGATTTGAATGCATTACACTCAAAATGAGGTGTGGTGCAAAGTGTTGCCTATTTGATTGGGAAAGTAGCGTTTGAGCTTGATTCCTTATTGTGGCTGATCTCTTCAAGCATGACAAACCCTGCTTTCAGCATAAAAGATACAGGCTTAAGTTCCAGGTGATTATTTTTAAGCACTCATAATCTCTCACTTAAAAATCCTTCTGACACAGCTCTAGGCAAAGATGGGATTTGGTGACTATTTTTTTTTATGATGGCAGTTCCTTGTTCTCTGCCATCCCACTCAGGAACCCACTTTTTTCACTACTTGGATTCTCGCTTATGTTGTTTTTCCAACTTTACTTTCTGAAGGGATTCTCTCTCATCCCCAGATCCTTTACATCAGCTTGGGTTGTCCTTCAAAAGGGGAAGCAGCCACTGCAGAGCATTCTGGTGTGAGTCAGAAATCCTTATGGATAAGCTAAATGCAGCAGAGCAGAAACAAGGTCAACACTAGCTCTCACGAGAATTTAGCATGGCACTTCTGATCTTTCTCCTGATCCTTGTACTTCCTATATGGCCACAACTATGCCAGAAGTGTGCTTAAAATCTTTTGTGTTTGACCAGTCAAAGTATGTTTCACTTTCTGTTAGGAAAAATTCATCAGTTAATGCCCTGGGAACATGTCCCTTCTCCTTTTCCATCCCCATTAGGGGAGACAAAGCCTGTCTGCCCATTGTATGGTTAGCTGCAGGCACTAGTCCTGCTGAAGGACTAGTGAAGGAGAAGGACTCTACTTCCTCAGCCAAAATGTCCCTTGCATCAGCCTTGCTAGGGTTCCTCACTAGGAAAACCTGCTCTCCTGCAGCATGTGCTGCCTCAGCTGCACAGAACAATAGTGCCTATTCCAGCATTGAATCTTGGAGAGAATATAATCTCCAAGGAATGTTATTTCTTTGTCATGCCATTGTCTTTAATAAAATAGTTCCATGTCTTTAATAAAATACTTCCAAAGAATCAACATGGACTATGTTTTTTTCACAATGTGATTTTTATTAGTAATTTATTCAGCCTAGCAGATGCCAGCATGCAAACTATGCAAAGAGCAAATCTCTTCCTCCAAGTGTAAATATTTACAGATCACATTCAGTGGTATTTAGTACTCTGCAAACATACTGTCAACAGTTCCATCCAGACTCTTCCCTAATCACAGCCTCAGAGTTGGCAGAGGCACGTCCTCTGTGAAAAGATGATTATGGAGAAAAATGATTAACGGGCTAAATAGCTTCTTGGCTTAAGTACATGTGAATTATAGCACAGGTGAACCTGGCCTACACCAAATTAAAACTGTGTTATAGGAGCTTGTACCTACCACATGAAGAGTTGGAGAGGTGATGCTTCTAGGGCGACAGCTCTCCCAGACACAATGGAAACCTCTCGGCACTGGATGAAAAGGTAATTACAGTGCATGGCAGGGAGTTTGAACTTTCCATGTTTTAAAAGATGTAGTTCCACCTTTTCTTGGCCATAATGGATAGGAGACCTGTGGCTATTCTTTGCATTGCATCAACTAGCTAAATTTATTTGAATAGTCCAGAAGACCAAATATTCCCTGCCCCAATCTGTTCTTGAAACAGAAATGTGTTATTTCTTAAATGCAGACCTACCTTTTGGTCTCTACCAGTGCAAAATCCCTGAATGGGTTAATGTCTGGGACATAGCTTGATGATATTGGAGCCATTCTGTTTAAACTAATATCCTAAAATCCCCTTTCCTGAACCTCCAGCCCAATCCCCCTTGATAGAATTTCACAACTTCCCATAATCTCTGCTTCCCTGACAATCTGGCATAAATACAAACCAACTGAAAGCTCAGTGGTGGCTTAGCCCTCATTTATATTCTGTGAAAACCTGCTACTGCAAGCATGTCTTAGCACCCAGCTTTTCACACGAGGTATGCAAAGGTGCAGAGAACTCAACACTTCAAAATTATGTCCTCTGGGATTCTCAGAGGAAACAACCTGACTGACATTCCCTGTGCATCACAGGGAAAGAAATGAGAGAGGGAACATTCATGACATCCCATATTCTGTTTGCCTGATCACAGCTTTATTTCTTTCAGTGCCTGTATTTTCCCATCCTACACCTGGACTTCTCCATGAGCATTTTCTTTTTTCTCTCCTGCAGCTGTTTTTCCTAGAAATGTGCTTGTTCCCCACTACACCAACCCTAAGGCTGCCTGCCTTACTCAACAGCTTCACAATATTTCCTCCATCTTTGTGCTTGGTCCTGCCAGATAATCCGTTCTACAGCACAGTTCTCCTCCCTCCTTTAACTGTCTCTTCCAATTCTCTTAAATTGCAGTTTCCTTCTTCCTTCCTCTATCTCTGGAAAAGAGGGAAGGGAACATTTCAGTGAATGTCAGTATCCTACATGAAAGATGGAATGATACATCAATACATTACATGTATTCTATTAATGTAATATATTTATATTATTATGTTAATGTAATATGCATTATTACATGTAATATGTTAATGTATTATAATACAATACAGACATGCTTTGAGTCTTTAATGTCCTTACTGTCCAGCTCTGAGTTTTGTCTGCTTTTAATTAACTGGTGGACCAGTGTATCAACTCCTCCTCCTCCTCATTGCTCATTTAAAAAGCAGATCTGTGTGTTCTAAGATTACACTGGGATGTGTGAATGATTTCAGCATCACTTTCACCTATGGCCAGATTAGCAGTATCAGCTGAAATCTTGACATGATTTTTTGATGACTCTTCTTTGAGTGATCTGGAAATAACCCAGAGGAGCTGAATTCGGGAGATAATGTGCTTGCTCTAAAATGGGCACCCATTGCTTAAAGAAAATCCTGCACCTGCTGCTGTTTCATGGAGCTGTCTCCACACTTCAGAATGCAGCTTGGATATATACGAGTGTATATACATGTACGTGGTGTGGTATATAAAAGCTTCAAAGCTCCATTGCTGCTAGGGTTTGCCCAAGCGGCTGTGAGCTGCTGATGTGCAACCTTTTAGGAGAGGCAGCAGCACTAAAAATAGCAAAACAATCAACAAGGAGCTGATTTCAAGTCTTTGATTCAGTACTTAGTTCAGCAGCAGTCTCTACTTACCCAGTGCTGTTGCCAGTGGACTGTTTTACTAGATGTTTTACTACATCTAGTAAACCAGAGATTTGCACATTTTAGGGATTACACAAGAAAAGTTATTCCTAGATTATGGTGGAATATGTGTTTTTCATAGTCCAGGGTAGCAAGAAGCTGTTAGCCTGTGCATTTTTCCTCCTTCGTGGCAAGTAGTGAAGTTTGGACACAACTAATTTAGCCATCGTTCCTCTACTCATTGCAAAAAATCCTGTTAGGTTTGCTGCAGACAACATGGGCAAAACGCATTAGTCTTAAACTGAGCTTTGCCAGAAACACTTCTGCTGCTGCACCGCAACCTGCAGGAGATGGTGGCCGCTGGAGGCCGCGTGTGAACATTCAGGACAATGGATGTTCTGGACAATGGACAGTGAATATACCTCATCGGACTACAGCTGCTCAGACGCATATTCCAGACCGAACTCATCGGAAACCTCTAAATACACAGTGACAATAGCCGTGCCCATTGGCGGCCTGATGTAAGGGCAGAGAAAGCACAGCACGGCCAGCGGTGCGGCTCGGAGCCAGGCGAAGGCATCGACTCTCCCCCCCGGGGCATAGGCCGCCCAGACCGTGGCTCGGGCAGGTGGCAGCTGGTGACGGACGGCCAGTGCCGAACTCGCAGTGCCTGGTGAGCGGAACCAACCGCCACAGGAGCCCGGCTTTGGCACCGCGGAGGCAGGAAAGCGGCATCACACCCAACCCTTCTCGGCCCGGCTCCCACCGCCATTACCCTCGAGCCACTTCCGCACCGGTCAAACCCCACCCCTACGGGAACGTCACTTCCGCGCGCACGTCGACACCTCCCACCGGTGTTTCCGGGGTGAAAAGCGGCCTGCGCTGCGGGAACGCTCGGGAGGGGCGGGGCTAGAGTCGGAGAAGGCGTGGCCTCAGCGTTAGGGGCGGGGCTATATGCGGACGGACCAATGAGCGGCAGAGGGAGGTGTGTCTGACCGGGGCTTGGCTGTGGCATGTGGCGCGGCGCGGGGTGCAGGCTGCTGCCGTTCCCCTGGGGCCGCGCCAGCGCTGGGTGTGCGGCCGCTGCCTTTGCCGGGGTAAGCGCCGCTTCCGCCCCGCTGGCCCAGGCCATGCTTTGTGCCGGGCTGAGACGCGTCGTGACGGAGTGGCTGCTCGCGGGCGGGCGGTGGTTTGTTCTGGGCCTGAGGGAGAGGGGCAGGGGAGCGCCGCGCCGGGTGAGCGGCGGGGTCGGGCCTCGGAGGTAGGGGTTTCGCGGGGCGGGTGTCGGTTTGAAGCGCTGCGGGTCGTGACGGTGGGCGTGGCCTGGGAGGGGAGCAGGGGCTCGGTAGTCACTCCCGTGAATTCGCCACGGAAGTTGCTAATAAAGTTGCAACTCCCCTCCCCGTAGCAGTCGTGGCAGCGGTGGTTTGCTCACCCGCTGCGCGCCTGCAGTGCGGTGTGTGTGTGCTCGTAGGTGATCATGTTCTTGGGGAGGTTGGAGTGGAAGAAACTCGATTTCGTTGTGGAGGAGAAAGCTGATTGACTCAGCAAGTAAGTCTTTGCCTGAAATGTAGCATTTTTAGGCCCTATGGGCCACCTCAGAAATACATGCCTGACAGCAGATCAGCCTTACGCATGGCGTCACAGATATGTGCACATAACTTGTGTCTGAATAAATAATGCCGACTGTGTACAGTTGAGATCACCTTTGTAAATGGAATCCTGCTTTGTGTGGAAAGAGTGAAATCTTTCGCGTCGTGCCAGTAGGTTTCGCTGTACCCTGGCAGTGTTAGCAAAGTGTCAGCTAGAATCTGGTAAATGGTGGGAGGAATAAATACTGTCCTTTGCTCAGGCTCTTGAATACGGCAGATTGTGGGGATATCCTATCACAGTGGATCTTGTTCTGGTGGATTCATCGAATCCCTTAACTTTCCCCTCTGCTGTCTCCCAAACTTTGTCTTCTAGGATTGGCAAAGAAAATTCCTGCCAAGTAAGGTGCCTTGATGTCCTACACGTTAGCTGACTGAATCCCTGCCAGGCTTGGTCATGCAACAGCACTCCTGTTTCCTGATAAAGTGAGTCAAATGACTGCTTACTGGAGGAGCAAACCCATAGAAATATTAATTCTCTGCACATCGAGCTAAGTTGCAGCCTTGCCGAGTGAGGTAAACTCACTGGTAGTGAGCAATTCGTGCCCTTTAGGCCTCACAGGGTTTGTGGTTGATCAGTACCTTTGAAAACTAGGCTGTAAGATGCATGTTGATGCAGTGTTTGTCTCAAAAGTGCATAAATTTCTGTGTTAATCTTACTTATCTACTGTGATTATCTACTACTATACATGTTAATGCAGGCCATTGCATGATAGTGGCTAGTTTAGAAGGAATCTGTAAATTTTTATTAGCTTTTACATCTGTAGTAGATTAATGCACTTGCTGTGCATGTTTACTGCTTGGTTCTAATTTATATAAACATAGTATATGTATACATGCTTGTCTTGTTTTAGTAAGTTTATGGGGTAAGTTCAAGATTACATGCTTCTTAACACATTGGTGCAGACGTCTTTGTTTTTTGTTTTAATGGCAAATTCCCTGCTGGATTTATAAACCCATCTGCTAGAAAACAGACTTTGTATCTGGTTATTTGCTATTGAAATTCTAATTGGCACATCCATGGAACCCTGCAGCCTCTGCCTTCTAAGGGAAGTCTTCTGGCACACACTTTTCCAAGGCAGTGGGAATAATTTGCCAGCAAAATTTCAAGCTTTAGTGGTGAAAAACATTCATTCCGAAGACCTGATAATGTATTTGAAATGTCTGGCTGCTTACCCTGGCTTACAGGGTTAGGTAATGTGCCTGCTTTTAAATGTGGTAGCTTTTTCAGTGTCTAAATTTTCAAGGGAAAATGTTGCAGGGACATTAAGGAATGGGGATGTTTGTTTAAAGCAGTGCATGCTCGAAATGTCCAAAACTTCGCTTGAAGAAACCATGAAGAATTGATTTGTGTGGATAGAGCGTCTTGCCTCTTTTTGTTTTGTTGGTTTTGGTTTATTTTTAAGACATGAATTAAACTCCATGAAGCTTTTAGTATACAGTTCTGCTGATGTCTCCCCATGCTCTAATAACACAGCGTTAACTGAGCACATGTCATCATCTGCGCTTGAACATGGTTTTATAATCTGAAAGTGCCTTCAAGCAGGTCCAGCAAGAGGTCCACCATAATTGCAGTGAGAAACTATGGGGTACCGAGATGTAGGAGGAATGAACTTTTTGCTCCACTGGGTACCCACAAACCAGGTGTATTGCAGTGGCTTCTTCATCCTGGCTGACATGTATGTTCTGAGTGATACTGGGCTTGCGGCTCAGAGCAGTGGTACACATGGCTGCTTGTCATTCACATGCATTTCCTCGCAGCCGTCATCTCCATATGGAGATTTTGTACGTTGCCTGCATGTGTGTGCTGAATAGCTCAGATTCATCTGCTTTGACCTGCTTCTGTTCTCATTGTTGGATCCCACATACAGGAGTGTTCAGGCGCTGTTAATGTCAGTTTTATGTTTTGATTATCCTTGCCTTTTAATTGCTGTTTTGTGTTTTATACTAACTTCTAATAGCAAGAGCAATTATGCACTGCGAAAGACAGAGGAGAAAGCCTCTGTCAATTCACCGGCATTTGCAGGTAGATCCTCAGTTGCTGTGCAATGGCTATGGTTCTCGTCATGTCTGCCGTTCCTGGCAGTGTTCAAGGCCAGGTTCAATGGGTCTTAGACCAACCTGGTCTAGTGAAAGGTGTTTCTGCCAGTAACAGGAGGATTGGAAATAGATGATCTTTAAGGTCCCTTCCAGCCCAGAGCATTCTGTGGTTCTATCGTATGTGTTCCCTGTGGTGATGTTAATCTGTGGGGCTTGGGCTAAGGTTATCATTCTGTTGTACTTTGGAGCTGGCTTCTGATATGATAGACTCTCAGGTCATGAGACTCGTCTGGTCTGTGTGCTCGGTGGTGTTGTCACCTTTGTTCCTCGGGAGCCATCTGGTGACAACTATGAACAATTGCACATTTGGCCTTTTCTGGGAGAGCCGGCTGATAACAGAAACATCTTCCTACCGCTTCCTTCCATCCAATATCCTTCTTCTCCTCCAGGATAATTACAGTAGTATGTTTTGTTCAACATCTTTGTTGGTGACATGGGCAGTGGGATTGAGTGTGCCCTCAGCAGGTTTGCTGATGACACCAAGCTGTGTGGTTCGGTTGATATGCTGGAGGGAAGGAATGCTATCCAGAGGGACCTTGGCATGCTTGTGAGGTGGGCTGATGCCAACCCTATGAAGTTTAACCATGCTAAGTGCAAGGTCCTACACCTGGGTTGGAGCAATCCCAGGCACAGCTACAGGTTGGGCAGAGAAGAGATTCAGAGCA
>WYDI02027134.1:0-42605 GCA_009867235.2 Psittacus erithacus | reverse complement strand
TTATTTCCTTTATCATTATTATTATTGGTGGTAGCAGCAGTGATTTGTGTTATACCTTAGTTAATAGACTGTTCTTACCTCAACCTGTGGGAGTTGTATTCCTTCGATTCTCTTCCCCATCCCTCCAGGAGCTGAGGGAGGAAGGGTGGGGGGGGCAGTGACTGGGCTGCGTGGCAGGCCTTAAACCACGACAAAGACTTAAAAAGAAGACTGAAAAAAGCATACAAGCCTGTACTGTATTTGCTGTTCATACAGCTAACCCTCACTGAGATGGTAGTTAGTCATACAACATTATCACTGACATTACTAGGTTTCAGAATTAATTTCCTGCTAAAAATAGTAATATTACACACTATAGCACTGTGTTTAGTTATGATGCTAACTTTGGGCTCCCATGAAAACCAAACACTACCCTATATTTGCCCTAAACTTTCTCATCCGCATTTTCCATCTCCCAACCTACTTCATGATGAACTTGTGAACTTTCAGTTCAATGTGTTACTGCCTACAAACACAACTTGAAATGATCAAAACAGACATGCTCTGTTATTTGCAAATTCCAATGAATACAATTTCCACAATTTCCATTATTTAAATAAGGAAAAACAAACAAGCAAACAACAAACAAACAAAAACCTAAACAAACCAAACCAAACAAACGAAAACCATAGAGGTTGCTTTTCCCTGGATTTTGGTCAATCTTGCTCCAGAACACAGGAGATTTGCAATCAGGAATGTAGCTTCCCTATGGAAACACAAAGATGAAATATTCCTAATTTGACTCCTTATCTCCAAATACTATTGTCATTTTATCTGACCCTTTACCGGACTGCACAGAGGCATTAGAAAGAAAATTCTTATGGTAGAGTTGACAACTATTCTACAACGTACCATTACAGATTTGAAAAAAAATCAGAATCGATTAATTTCATTTGTTCTTAATGACAGAACAAGAGGCAGCACTTCAAGCTCCAGTATGGTACATTATCATCCCAAGCAGAGGAAAAAATTACAGTCATCAGATCATTAAACAAATTACCAAGTGAAGTTACAGACTCATTATCACTTGAAACATGACACCTATCAGAGGAGCCAGAAATAATAAATCCATCTTTCCAAAATGGTAATGGGTTGTCCATAAATTCCAGAAGAAACACATTCCAAAATTGAAATGGTTTGATTAGGTTACAAAAAAATTACTTGTTATTACAATCTGCATTCTTTTATTTAGTCAGGAATAACGAGCATCAGAAGTGCTACAGCAAATAGCCTCCTGAAAGATTACTCAAATGGCAGCCTATTTAATAAAGCTCTATGTTATAAACCTTCACTTCTTTTCTTACTGTTTGAAATTCATTACTTCAGAGAATACAATGCACTTTAGGGCAGAAATTAACACCCCTTCAGCTGCATTTTTGCATCTATTTTCTATACATGTAAACAAAATCAATATCACTTGCTTGCAATTCCCACTCTATACCTTATCTGAGGAAAACCACCAGCTGGTACAGGACTAAATGCAGCCTCGGGTGACCACTGCAGCAGTGGCAGGTGGACAGATGCCACAGCCAGCTCCCGCACAGTGGGCACCTGGTGTTGGGGAGCAGCATCAGGCAAAGGTGCAAGCCAAGGCCAAGCCAAGATACCCACAGAACAAGTCAGAAGTAAAGCTGACACCAGCCGATGCCAGCATGGCCCAGATGGGGACAGAGGGTGCTGCACTGGGCCCAAATGGGGCTCCTGAGTCTTGGACAAGCACCCCAGCTCAGCCTTCAGGGTTCAGATGCTCAACTGCCATCATCAGAATGTGTTGCTTCTGATTTTGAAGGCACAGAGGCTTCGTGAAATGCCATACTGGAATCCAGATGTCTTTTCTCTCAACCTTAAAGGAAGTTCTATTTAAAATAACCTGTTAGCTGTGAAAATTAAACTATTTCAGCACAATTAGGCTAACCTCTGACAGCATGGTACAGCCATTACAGTACAGAGCCATGTTGTGCTTAAAATGAGCATCTCTGAAGACTTCTGCCATGTTGGGAGAAGTTTTCTTGCATACATTAATGATTTAAGCAAATGAGGCAGAAGTCTAAAAGAAACAATGTCAGAACTGTGAAAATATTAAGCTTAGTGGCATGCACACATTAATTTAGAGGGAAAGAAATTAGCATGGGTAGTAACTAGTACTACAGCAGTGACAAGCACTGCATGGCCTACTTTGCAAGCACTACCTTTGGCTGAGTTTCCATGGTTTAGGAGAGGGAATACAAGACCTGCTATTTAACCCTAAAAATCATCAGTTTTATAACATAGATCTTAAGCCACACATCAAATTGCTTTCACAGACAAAATATCAAAATGCATGCATCACAGCTTCAGCACAAGTCATCTCCCAACAGAAAAGTCATTAGCAGATTGGCAAAAAACTGATCTCTGCCCAGCAGAGCACCCGCTTCAGTTTCAAGAACAGCCCAGAATAACATTTTGAAAAGACCTTGAAAAAGAAATACGTCAAAAAAATTAAAAGATATAATCTTTTGCATAGAAAACCACTAGCTATAAAATAACAACTGAAGTCCCAAGGTTTGACAATTTACCAAGGTTCTTTTTTCATCTTAGATATTAAAGTTAATTAAAACCGGTGAAGTCATGGAGTCATTTATGACCTATCCTAAATGTAATATAATCTCATCTGAAATGCATGAAATTACTCTGCCTATATCTATTACTTCAATTCTTGATAACTATTATAGTCATTCAATAATCCAATTACTATAAATTACATTGCAAAGTAGGCCCATGCAATAGCTAAAATAGAAATTATTTGTGACATTGTCTGCACAACATTAATGGACCAAATGAAACTTATGAGGCAAAACAAACTGAAAAACAAACCCCAAAAACTTGCTTTGACTTCCCATAATATCTATATCTGAAAATGTTTAACTTGCTTCAGAATAGGACACCCTATGAATATATTTATAGAATTACTATTTTCAAATGTAAGAGTCAAAATGTATATTGAATCTAAAATGTTTTTAATGTAGTTGGGAAGTGTGACATCAATGAATAGGCACTCTTGGACACTGGCCAACCAGACTTCCTGGAATGCAGGAACACATACACATTTATGTAAAGCTCCATTTTCTGGTGCCCAGTGACTTCATCCAACACGTGAGAGTATGAAGTCACTGAGAGTCAAGCTTTGTTAATCCCCAGCAAAGAAGAGGTTCTCAGAGGAAGAGGTAGTTAACAAACACTGGTGGTCACTGACCCAGCCTCCACTGTTTGCAGTTCAGAGTTTTTGAACACTAATAAATATTTATCTTATGTTTATAAACCCAATGAATAGCTCATTTTGGCTAGAGTCTAGCCCAAACATATGAAAAAAAAAAAATCTGCCATTTCAGGTTCAGAGCAGGGATCAAAGCCAAAATCATGGCTTTGGGAGAAAAGATGACACGATCTTAAGAGTGTAAGAGTGCAAGATGTTTCACTGAAAGGGTGAATGAAGGAATGAAAGTAAATCAACAACTGTTTCATTTTCCAAACTCTTTCAACCAAATTCAAATATTAAAATTATACAAAAAAAAAAAAAAAAGTAATTCTTGGAGTATGAGTCCACCTCATAAACAGTGAGTTTAGAAAAAAAACCCAGCAGTTGTTATGCAAAGGCTGAGGAATGTCAAACAGTAAGAAAAAACATTTGCATATATCACTTCAGGTTACAAGGACACAACATTCAAACGGACAGGTCACCAAGCCTGATGTAAACCTACTATCATAGCTGCCCTCAGCCAGCTGGGATGCATGATCTGATGCTTAACATCTAACTAGTAGATGTCTACAGTTAACGAGTCAAATCTCTAAAACCCAGTGTCCCCACACAAATCTAACTTCACTTTTTTCCTGGTACAGAAAAACATGCTAAAATTATCCTGAGAAAATTATCCTTCTCAGCTAGGATTTACAGAACAGAAGCACTTTGTAGAACATTTAAAACTGTCCTTTGAAACAGGAAGAATGAGATGTTTGTCTATTTTGTTTACAGATTAATGGAATATAATGATCCTACAATTTAACTTTTCAGTAGGTATTTCACTCTACGGAACTAATGAACTTTGTAACATCCATATCCAATAAAAGAAAGCCTCCAAACACACTAAGCATTAATTATCATACGTGACAATAAAAGATGGGGTTTTTTTCCTTTTTGAAATGATAAGCAATTTCAGGTAAAAATCTGAATTGCACATTATTTTAAAAAGTAACTTTTCAGAATTTATTGTTATTTAGTCCTATGCTAGAAAACTGAGTCCAGAAAATAAACTGTTCCCATACGTTTCTTTAAGGTATTTACATTCAGCTTTCATATGCATTACAAATTAAATCTATGCTTCGTGGAACATGAAAGCACGTTCTCTGAAATTCTTCATAAATGCAAAGCACAATCTGTCTCTGTACTACTGAGGGGTAAGGTGGGCAGAAAAGAAACCAAATATGCATATGCACACTCATGCACAAGGGAAAACAAGACTCAGGCCTAAGTTTGACAATTTAGTTACAAAAATTCATATAGATTTATATACTGTTTAGCCTCACTGAAGTTAACGCATACCTAGAAATGGCATTTATATTAATGAGATCCAGCAGATTTAAAAAGTTGCTTCCACAACAGTGTAATGATCCATGTGCAGTGATCATTATTGTAAGTGTGAATATGAAAAAGGAAATAATTAAACTTTAGTCATTAATGCAAACTGTGAGCCTGGTCCAGTGGAAGGTGTCCCTGCCCATGGCAGGGGGTTGAAACTAGATGATTCAAACTGTTCTGTGACTCTGTGATGGTTTTAAACTTTCACTATCAATACTCTTTGTAGAACCAAAGAGTCCTCTAAATTAAATGCTGAACAGAGGGTATCCAGTTTTCATATAAGCAACATCATGAACCTATGCCAGAATCTGCCAACAAACCTGAAATGTAGCACACCCTTTACAAGCCCCTTTTATTCTACAGACCCACATAATTTGATTATTTTTTTCCCAGGTGGTAAAATGTCCTGGGTTCAGCAGTAGCAGTCATTTTTCTCCTTCTTAGTAGCTGGTGCAGTGCTGTTTTTGACTTTCAGCCTGGGAACAGCACTGATAACATCGATGTTTTTAGCTGCTGCTTAGAATGTTTAGACTGACCAAGGACTTTCTGAGCCTTATGCTCTGCCAGGGAGGAAGGGAACCCAAGAGGAACCAGAGACAGGACACCTGACCCAAACTAGCCAAAGAGGTATTCCATACCACAGCACATCATGTCCAGTACAGAAACTGGGGGCAGTTATCCGGAAGGACTAGATCACTGCTCGGGTAGGGCTGGGTATCGGTCAGCTGGTAGTGAGTGGTTGTATTCTCTTCCCTTGTTATTTCCCTTATCATTATTATTATTGGTGGTAGCAGCAGTTCTGGGCTGCCAGCTGGGTATAAGATTCTCACAGTTTGCAGAGATCATCTTGCACCTTCCACACAAAGTTCTTTGTTTTACTGCACCTCTTAATTTGTATTACAAAATTGAAAGTTTCATTAAATTCATCAGGATGTTAAAGCAGTGCTACATAAAGGTATACATCTTTTCAGATTTTATTCTGGCATGTGAATGTAAATGATGACACAGTACTTTGGAAACAAACATGTCTCTGAAACTGTGTACAAGCGGGATTTTTTTTTTTTTTTTTTTTACAGAAATTTATTGTAGAAATGTTAATACTTGCTAAGGATAGAGATTCTAAACTTGAACATTGTATCTGGGACTCATAACCTCATATGCTCTCTAGATATTTTAGATACTTTTAGGAGGCAGACTCTCCCAGCTCAAACTGAACTTAGCTCCAGCCTGGCAAAGCAGGAAAACATAAAACACACACACATATATGTGGGTGCACATAGCATGCTATAAGGCATGCCACTCCTGAAAGGTTTCCAATTCCTGAATCACAAATTTTCCAATGTACGTTGCTGCAGAAAAATTAAGCAGCAATTTAACCAGAGTAATTCTCCCACGCAATTCATGAAATAAACTGAACAGCAATTAATAATCCCATTCCTCTCACATACACCAAGCGAATGAGTGATAGTAAATCTGTGGTCTTGATTCGTGCCTATACCTCTGAATACTCTGCATAGAACATGCTAGACAGAAACCACACAAGTAGCTCTAACTCACATTTTAAGTGGTTATCACTGCTATAAAAAGAATTCATGATTAAGTGTTTAAACTTTGTCATGATCAATTCAGTTGTGAACCTGTTAATAATACCCAGAATATGATGATTAGCCACAGAACAGTGTTCATTCTGCAATCATATAAAGGGATTCTGCTATCAAAAAGGCAGTAAATCTGGATGCTAAATAAAACAACAGAGTCAAGCAGACAAAACTGGTTTAACAGATACAAAAATATTGGAACTTTTCTTTTCCATAAAACAAATTGGAGGATTAGGGAAAATCACAAGCCAAACATAAGTCAATCATCTATTTCATGCTTCAGGGTGTGTAATTATGAGTACTTCATGAGATAAATCTAGAGTAATCCTGCTCGATTTAGCATATTGACCAGGCCACGGTTCGAGTTCCATAAACAATTTTTACAGAGATATGGGCCAACTAGAAAAAGTCAACAGCAAAGAAAATGTATGATTCAGAAAGTGAGAAGACTGATGCTGCCTATACTACAGAAGATGTACAGAAGATGTATTGACAGTCTTCCCATACACAGAATGCTGCTGCAAAAAACAAATATCCTACTGCAAAGATCAAATGAAGTAACAGCAGCCTCTAAGGAGTAAACCCAAAGGAGTGAAGAAATGCCAGTTAACCAACTCAATCTGATCTTGATCAACTTGCGTCTCCAGGTGCCAGGGAGCAGCAAGAGAGGGCTGCTCCACCAGGGAAGGCAAGCAGGGAGCTCAGGGTGGCTGTGAGGCAGGCAGGGGCAGTGTCCTTACCCACTGTGTCCCACAGTACGCAAGCAAGAAAAGCAGAGCAAAACACTAACCAAAGTACAATACTAAACCTGACAAAATAAAGAAGAACGTATATAAACAGACACAGTCAATGCATGAAGAAGAGATGTATATTCTCCTTAAACCTGATCAAATTAGAGATGTTCTTTCTCCTGCCATTCAGCTGATCCACAATGAAAAAGCTTCATGTCATATTTCTCTTTGCTAACATCATAATCAAATTGTTTGCAGACTGAGACTCAAGATACTCAAGACCTGACAACCTGTAACAGAAACTAGGAATAACCAGAAATTAAGTCATTAGCACACTGGGAACTTGTGTTATACTGCTTTTTGTAGGCAGAAAAAGCCCTCTATTACTGCTCGGCTGTGGGTGTTATCTCTTTTTCAAGGATGCTTTAAACCAAAATTAAAGGACCCGAAATATTCTTTTCAAAAGGCTTGTTGGGGGTTTTTTTTTTGGGTTTTGTTTTTTTGTTTGGTTGGTTAGTTTGGTTTTTGGGTTTTTTAACTCTAATCTCACCTCAATCTTTAGTTTATTTTCTAGCTTCTCCTGATGAATTAATAGGATGAATAATTTCCCCTAGCAAAAAAGAGGGTGTGTTGCATGGCTCAAAGACTACCCACGTCTATGGCCTGGAGTATTTTTCACTAACCTGCTTTGCCTCATTTCTTAAAAGAGCCAAGTAATGATGAGTACTCTGCAATCCACGAAGAAGAGAGGCAAAACAAGCAGCAGAAGCTCCTTCCTCTACAGAGTTCCTTAGTTTGTGTAACTAAGGGAATTTGCAAAGTGAGGGAGTATTTTCCATCTTCGTTCTCATAGCACATTTGAGAGTAATCAAATCACACCCTCTCAAATCTGAGGAACTGGGCAAGAAGTAGTAAGAAGGAGGAAAAGAAAGAGCTGTCACCATTTATTCTTTCAGCCTGATCTACAGTGCTACTTATTACACTAGAGCCTAAGTATTCTAAGGAAAGTGAGGGTTTAGAGGGGAAGGCAAGGAAGAGATAGGTACTCTCTTCATTTGTACACTACTGTAGAGACAGAGACAGGGAGAGAGAGTGCAGACAATGAGGACAAAGATAATAAGAAGACTGCATCTTTTAATCACATCTGGAATATAAAAACATAGAATTGAATTTACTGAGCCTATATCCAGACAGAATAGCAATGCATTACAACAGAAGTAGATCTGCAGAGTAAAATTGCTTTTGTCAAAGAAACAACACTCCTACACCATGGGTGTTTTAGGTAAGCTTTATTTTGTACTTGCTATAACATGGTTCCATGGACTGAACCTTCATTAGTTGTTGCAGTTAATCAGGTGCGTCTTTGAAACACCTTTCAGTTTAGTTCCATCTGAAAGAAATTCAGCTTGGATGCTTGTGTATCAGCATTTTAGTTCACACTAGAAGTAGATTTTTGAAGCAATTCTCTCCCAGTCATTCCCATTTTTCATGCTGTGGTCTGCTTTGTAGTGCGGTCTTGGCACATGAGGTGGAGGTATGCTCCAGGGGCAAACCTAGACAGCCACTAACAGGCATTCAGCCACAGGATCAGGCTACAGTAAAACAGAAATAAAACCACAGAGATCCATATAATGTGAATTGTTCAGTCCCTCTGTCCTACCACACAAATCTACTCATATTCAGCTTTGCTCCTTACTAGCATAGGATATACCTTTGGTGCACTCCAAACCACAGCACAGACTACATGGCAATAAATATGGATGATAATAAGCTTCACCTGAAAACCATGTCCCTAATCCAAAGAAAAATATTAATGCACATGTCCTAGGAGGAAATAAAGACTCTTTGGAATGGAGTATTTTCCATCACCATTTTATGTGAGTCCTTTATTCAGTTCAGTGGTGGTAAATTCCCCTGAACAAAAAGGTCAGCAACTCTCAAACACATTTGACCACATCAGGTTAGTATCAATAACAAACAGGACAGCTACAGTGGACAAGTCTAAGCAGTAGCATCTATACAAGCAAATACAGCAGCTGAGGGCCCACAGGACAGCCGGCAGAACTCTTATTAGTGAATCTAAGTGCTTCTGCTCTCCTTGAAGACATGAACCACAACTTTGATGCCCACAGGAATGGTCCCAAGTGACAGTCTGGATATTGTCCAGAAGACTGCTCTTTTGCCTAGGAATAAGTAATGCTAAGGAAAGTGTTAACAGTTTAACAATATGATCAAATGCATTTTAGTGCTTAGAGCTAAGCCACAGCCTTCTTAGTGTCAGCGGTAGCCAGTAATTCCCACATACATAAGGGAAAGTATACCAAAAATCATCTTCAGAAGGGTACAGTCTGAATGGACTATTATTCTGCTTCTGCAGCAGTTACTTGACCACATCCAATGAAACTCCCAGTCCCTGAGGTGTGGCTGTACCTCTACATCACAGGTTACCCTGTACCACCACTGGAGAGACTGAAAGAACCATTAAAACCAAAAAAAAAAAATAAAAAATTAAGACAAGTTGTTATATTTCAGTTAACTGAAACAGTCATAAAAGTATTTGTAGAGCTCATTAGTGAAAGCACCTTAATTTCACATAAGAACATGAAATCAGTCCCACAGGATATTTGATCTGTAAATATCAAAGATTGCAATTTACAATTAATGCATCTAAATATTTATTCTACACAACAATGTTCAAGACAATTTTTCATTATATTTAAGCAAAAAAATACTTTTTAGTATTTCTTGCAGAAACAGAGAAAGTACATAGACTACTGCTTGGATTGTTCTTTTAAGTCACATCCAATTAAATATAAGATAGAGAATTAGCTCTCAGCGAGCAGAAGCTCTCCTAATGAAACATCAGCATGACAAATAAAAGCAGAGACTGTAGTCAGAGAAGTCAGTTACAGAGAAACACTATTCTTACACCTAAATAATGTTCACTCACACTTTCATTTTGGAGAATGCTTAGATTACTTAGGTTACTTACATCCCTTCTCCCTAGTAGTTCTTCAATTTATATTGATAATATTCTCTTGTCTGGCCTCAGTTTGCCAAAGTTTTACAAAAGTACTTGAAAAATAATCATGCTCTACAAGACAATCTACTTTTTACCACTTACAAACTCTATCCAAAACAGTGTTACAGAACTACATTATGTTCATCTCACACTTCACTGCCATTAAACCATGGCAATAAGTTGGTGGGTTTGTTTTAGGTTTATTTATCTTACTTCTGCAAGATATGCTGGGCTAATTCATAACTTCTGTAAGGCAGCACAGTCTGGAGCTAAGTTTCAAAATATAAAAATAATTTTATAGCCCTCCCAGAGCAGACAACCTTAATATTAATTGCTTAAAAAGTACACATGAAGCACACTTGGCACTTTTTTTCTGGCACTTGATAATGGATTACATATTGGACTAACAGAAGGGAATTTTTATAAATTTTAAAAGATTAGGTCTTCATTTTGTGTTATAAATTGATGAAGCAAGATGTTTTTGTGGAACAGAACTAGATTGATCCTGGTCAGATTAAAATGATACTAGAATTAAAGAATTAGAGAGTCAACTCAAGCAGGTTTGCTACATTTAATTATATTTAGCTATGAAAACTACAGCAAATAGACATTAGTTAACCTTCCTGACATTCATAAAAGTCTGTCAAACTGCTGAAAGCTTAAAAGAAGAAATAGAGCTAGCAGAGATTTAAGTATGGACTTTCCCTACTTATATACAGCCACAAGTAACTAAGAAAAAACAACCCAGTCCTTCCTGAAGCCTAGGTAACACTTGTCTGCCTACTCACTTTCACATCCATTCCCCTTAATTACTACCCTGTAATGTTACTGTTCTTAAAAAAAATCCCCTCTCTTCATTTTTGTTTACTTCTTGTCAACTGGTGTGATAAACTGTCAAATGGAGCATCTAAAAGACTACATGTTCAACTAATGAGAAAGCAAAGATTATAAAGGAGAAGCAGAAAGCAGCAAAGTACAGAAGTAGCACAACAGCACATAAGGACAATTAGTCACACAATAAACTAAAAAAACTGAGAGTGACAAAAAGCATATAGTCAGATTGTTAATTGTGGTTGGTTTGGCATTTTTCCTGGCTGCAAGTCAGTAAAAGATTACCCATTCTTTTATTTTTTCCTGACATGTGAAAGAAATATTCTTGAGGGTATTAGTCACAGATGGTTCCATCTGCTACAAGATTGCCCTTGGTAGGGATTACAAATCCAGTTTTTGTTTTCTTACACTAAAGGTTCAATTACAGGTAGTAAAAGTCAGGAGAAGGAAGCATTTTTCCAAGCTACATTTTATATTGTCTGACTGTCATAAACAACAGAAAGCTTTTGGGGGTTGTGCATGCAGATCAGATCTAAGCAATTTAAGTTAATTAATTCTCACCAGTAGGTTGCTGCAGTAGCATTTTGATAATTCAGACTTCAGATTTGCTTCACAGACCACCTATCTTTAGGAGCACCTACATATTCCTAAGATGGATATGCTTAAAGACCACTTTCTTGTTGGATTCAGTATGTTTTCTGAAAAGATCGTGCTACTTTTGAAAGTCCCTCAAGACCTTCTTCTACATCTCCAACCTGGATTGCTTAAATTGAGTTGTCACAGTCCCATGCTTTCATTAACGTCACATTTAAGACAAAAAAAATGAAGTATTTAAAACATTTAAAATTTCTGGAAATCTAATTTTAATGAAGACTGTTGTTTTTTTGTTTGGTTTTGTTGGGTTTTTTTTTTGTAAATGACAGGTACACTGGGTAGATTTAAGCCTTAGCTTCTGAAACTTTAGAAGTAAAAAGGGTGATACAGATTGAATTTCACTTGACTGAGAACAAACAGATACAACTTTAAGCAGTGAATAAACTGGCCCATATCCAATTTCTGCCATCAGTTGGCAATTTTGGCCATGATAGATTTCTGTAATTTTCTGAAGTAAAATGAATGTGAACTTTGTTTTAAGTATACCAACAAAACTGGAGTTTTGTGTGGAGTTAAATACAGTGGCTGAAAGGTATCTATTACCTATACGATATTTGATGACTGAGATCTCCACTGAGTGTTTGATAACATTGGAGGATATATGATTTGTTTAGACAATAAAAATACAAATTTCTTGCCTTATGAATGGTAACTATATGTACTAACCATAACCTATTCTGTGATTATCACTTAGAAGTATAATCTAACTAACCCATATATAATAAAGGTCTTTTCAGAAAAGTGTCTTTCTTCCCCCCTCTAGTTTTCACAGATTATGAGTATAAACACGTAGAGGTATGCACACTTGTTCCAGCAGAATCAAAGATTCCCTTAATGATCACAAAATCCTGAATAACAAACTTGGAGGTTTTAGTTCAGTAAAGTTACCCTTCAAAGAACACTACAAAGTCTAATCCTTTTATTAACGTCATTTTTTCTCTTACTATTTAAATAAAAAAAAAGACTATTCTGTTTAGCACATCCAGCATATGCACCATATGACACACCAGATGCCTTAGTAATTAATTCATCTTTTCAATGAAAAGTACAATAAATAGTTGCATAAACCAGTGTGTTGATGCAACTGATAACTACACTGACAATTCAAAACTAGAAAAGGAAAAGATTTTATAAAAAGCTATAGCTATATCACAAAACAAGACTGTCAGACTGAACTGGCAACATATGCTTACTTAATGCTTCAACTGTATTCTGGAAATAAGCACACAGCACAGATTACTGTATATCCTTAGACTGTCATTCCATCAGGGCTCATGAGGGGTGGCAGCAGAACATCCGAATGCTACATTTACAAAAAATGATGCATAAGACAGTGGAATATGTTGAAAAAATAAGAGAGGAAAAGACATCTCATATAAAATTAGACTGCAATCCTTGCTTGAAGAGAGTAGAATATTTTACCAGAAGAGAAGAAACTTGCATTTTATTAACACAACACCACCTATGATTAATTCCTTAAGTCTTTCTAAAATCAAGACTTAATACTGTTAAAACAGGATTTGTATGGAAAGATGTGCCTGAGAATTCCTTTCAGTATCTATGTCTTAGGTGCAGCCAGTGAAACAAATGAAAACTCTCTTTCTTTACCTGTTCATTGAAGAGGTTTGCTGGAGAGGACAAAAGGCAACACATGCTTGTGACAAACAGTTTTCAAATATGCATGCATACTAAAAAAAAAACAAAAAC
This sequence comes from Psittacus erithacus, assembly GCA_009867235.2. NCBI lineage: Eukaryota > Metazoa > Chordata > Aves > Psittaciformes > Psittacidae > Psittacus > Psittacus erithacus. The sequence goes on along the minus strand of WYDI02027134.1, from coordinate 29,411 downwards.
AACTCACTGAGATACAGAAGAAAACCTTTCCTATATAATGTTTGGGGAAGTTTCATCATGTTGTCAGAAAATGTTGAAGTACAGAAAGGCAATTTACTCAATCCAAATCTACAAAAAAAAACACCAAAACTTTACTAAAACCTCTTCCTTTCAGCTTCTCCACTGGTAAAGTAGGAACAATACTCACTTCACAACGTACTCTCAAGCTCAGTATACTACTATTTATAGTTTATCAAATGTCAGGTGTTAAAAACTCTTAGTAGTATGAACCACAGTAATTGCACTGTGGAAGCTTTGTCCACCAGCATGCATAGTGCAAGCTTTTCCACTGGCTATGTGAAACAGCCCATCACAAAACATACGCAGAGCTATACTGAGCCCCACTTGAACTCTTTGCTTTTGTTGATGGGCCTCTGCAAAGCTTCGCATAAAAGGGAATTCATATCAAAAGGTACAATCACCAAACTGCCATTTTGTGACAAGGAAGAATCACCAATAGCTGATGATAAAGATTTGTCACTGAAAGGCTATGATTCTTTCTCTGCCTGGATAAGACTGCTTCTGTGGTCCCCAACAAATCAGCAAGGCTTCTCTGCTACATTTCACCCTAAGGGCAGAAGGTGGTACAGCTTTAGATTGAAGAAGTGCCATGGAATTTGGCTGCTCAGAGCCTGGGAAATATGTTTACAGTGTGGATGATAACCACCTCTGAAAAAAGCTGTTCAGGATGCATTTTGCACAGCAGATCACATTACACAGAACTTGCCTGTTCAAGGGGGAAGTTTCTCCTCAGTTTTTACTCACCCAGTGAATTAGAAGTCTCATATAAACTGTGCAAAGATAAAAATCCCAAAACAATAGGCATAAAACAGTCTTGCAAGTTTGATGTTGTGGAGGGAAGCATTATAAGGCTAATGGTTTTATAGTGTCATACAGCAGAGCACGCACTGTGCCTGTTAAAATACAGTACAAAACAACTGAGCTTTTGCATTGATTTTCTTGCTCAGAACTTCTCTAAATACTACAAATGCATTTTGTTTCTACTACTATCTGAACTTCACAAGGAGATGATAAATGCGATAATATTGATTAAATTGTATTAAAGGGTTCCAGCTCTTCAAGGTTATATCCTTCAGAGAGTTTCCAAATTTCATTACAGAAATCTGCCTGCTGATGTACATAAATAGCGGCAGAAGAGTTCTAGCAAGGCAGCTGTCACTGGAGTCACACTGTTCTTCAGACAGAAAGTTCAGACAAGCAGGTACAGAGGAGTTCAAATTGGTAGAATGAGCCTGCCTGTTTTTAAGAAAAATAACCAAAAAAAAAATTAGATCACATCTGTATTATGTGAATGTTACTGACAAAGGGTGTCTATAGTGAAGCACAATCTTAGGCCGCTGTTGACTTTAACTGTCAGCTTTGCCAGTAATATGAAGGGCAAATCCACCAAATTGTTCTAAGTACTTTCTTCATTAGGGACTGGAGTGATAGGACAAGGGGTAATGGGTTAAAACTTAAACAGAGGAAGTTTAGATTGGATATAAGGAAGAAGTTCTTTAATGTAAGGGTGATGAGGCACTGGAATGGGTTGCCCAGGGAAGCTGTGAATGCTCCATCCCTGGCGGAGTTCAAGGCTGGGTTGGACAGAGCCTTGGGTGACATGGTTTAGTGTGAGGCGTCCCTGGCCATGGCAGGGGGGTTGGAACTTGATGATCTTAAGGTCCTTTCCAACCCTAGCTATTCTATGATTCTACGGTTCTATGATTCTATGATTCTACTTTACTTTAACATGCAGTTTTTATAGTAAATTAATCTTAACTTCATATGAAAGTCAGCAATAACCCTCCCCTGCTTTTGGGAGTATGGGGAAAGGAATTACGTGAAACATCACACAAAAAAGCAACTACAATGATCTGATAAATTCCCCTGAAGCTATGCATTCATTCTTAATTAACAGTGGAAAAAAAGAGCCACTTTTACTAGCCATCTGCTTTTTAAAAACTTAAGATTTTTCTCTGAGACACTGGGGGCAGAGGAGTGTAAAGGGAAGAGAGTAACAATGGAAAGGACCACAGATGCTCCTGTCCTGGTAGACAGAAGGCTGTACAGTTTTGCCAGCACACGCTACCAGCCATGAAGGCTAACAGCATAAGCAACAATAGATGCAAACCATGTGATCCTTTCCCTTTACTTGGCACTCATTAGACTGCATCCAGTTATTGGCCCTGCAATACAAGAAATGCATTGACAAATGGGAGCAAGTTCAATCAATAACTACCAAAACGGTCAGGGGAGTGGAGCATTTCCCCTGTGAGGAAAGGCTAAGCTGGACTTGCTGGAACCTAAAGAATCCAAAGTTGCTTTGGCGGGAGCTAACAGCAGCCCCCTGCATCACCATGAAAACAGCTCCGCAAAGGAACAGGCTGTCCAGGAAGGTTGTGTAGTCTCTATCCCTGGAGGTTTTAAAGATCCAATGGGAAAAAAAGCCTGAGCAACTCAGACCAAGTTCAACACTGTCACTGCTTTCAATGAAGGTTAAGCTCACAGACCTCACAAGGTCCCTTTCAACCTGAATGAGACTGATTTGTGTTTGCTGTCTCTATTATTGTGATGCCACTGACAAGCAGTATTAGGTGTCACTGTTGTAGGAATACGGTCATGCTCTGTTCCTTCTGCTGAGTTCTGCTAGCATTTCTACTCTCAGCAGTCTCTGCACTCCCAAGTGAAAGTGATTCTATTTATATTCATCTCATAAAATGTTTAAAACATCAGGAAAAAAAATGCTTACAATAGGAACCACAGATCTAAGGTGTAAAAAAAGTACCAATGTGCTGTTCTTTTTCTCAGATCAGATACTGGTTTTCAGAGCAGCAGGTTGGTACAAGTCTTATTTCCATTAAGATGTTAAAGCCATAAGCTTGAATATTGTCAGTTTCATAATTGTTTCATGGACATATATACAGGTAGAAGCAGGATTCAGATTAGTTTTGTGACAGTAGGGAAGCCACTTGAGTACTCTGCTGTTTATTAAGAGCTTGGTAAGTTTCTTTAATAGAATCTTGAAATTATTAATTTCACAGATTTTTTTTTGGGGGGGGAGGGGAGAATATCTTCCACAGTTAGCGGGAAGTCCACAAAATTTACCCTGGAAAGTAATTATTAGGATTCACATAGCAGAATACATGGACACCCCCTCCTTGTCATGAAGCTCCACCATGTTTTTTCTTGTGTTTTCTCTCCCCAAATCAGGAGAGAAAACCTCTTCCCTTCACAACAAAAGTTTCTGAAGTCAGCTTCTGCCCAGCAAGAAATTTTAATAGAAGGTGAGTGTGTGGGAGGAAAAGCTTCAATTAATAAGCATATCCTATTGATCTGCCTTGTGGAATTTGTCTTGTAGACAAAGCTTGGCAATAATCTTGAAATCCATGCCACATTACTGCTGATCTAACTTTTAATAAAAAATATAGGAAAGTTGAAGCTTCTTGCAGCCACATGCAGTATTACCAAATGCAGTCCAAGCCTACCAAAATACCTGTGTGGAATATCAGTGGTGGTCCTCTATCTGTGGAAAATGGCAAGATTTCCTTCTGGAAAAGCCAGGCAGGGAAAAGCCCAGGCACGGATGTTTGTGGTAACATGACACCTAGTGTTCACTTCCAGGAAGCTTCTGCGCTGGATTTTTAAAAAACCAGCAATGCCCGAGGACTTGCTTTCCAAAAACAAGGAAAAGGTAATAGTTACATTAGTGTCTCTATCCAAGTATCTAAATTACATAGACATGGGGGGGGGAGAAAGAGGAAGAAAGGAAGCAAAAATCTGCATGTGCTGCATTTCCTCCTCCTACTGAGTATACAAGTTGGGTAACTCCAGAAAAGAGCAGTACCCAAAAATGTTTCATATCATCTTTTTTCATTGGGTTTCTGCTGGGACAAAAAAAAAAAAAAAAAAAGTCTAGATATAACGTGCAACAAAAGTTTAAGAGAATAATCCCTGTTCTAAAAAAACCCTACCATATCACTTGTGGCAAGGTTTATTTATACATAGGAATGAGCTATAAACTTTCATTTCTTCCTTTATAATCCTGGCATATCAACAGTATGAATGACTTGTAAGGCTACCATTCTCTTTCATGCTTCTAACAACACAATGAAAACCACAGTACCTAATGCATACTAGATCAACAAGACCATAAAATCCATGTAAAATCATGGCACAGGCACTCTGACATTGTAAGTAATAACTCCTAAGAGATTTGACCTCTTCAGTATCACTAAGGGCAAAGAGGAGGAAAACTTATATGAGAATTCAGAACAAGAATCTCACTACAGATAGAGGAAGCATATGCTCCTCTCTGAAATCAGCTCAGTAAGAATATGCATCTGATCTCAAAGAAAACAAGTATCAGAAATTACACTGAGACTGGTGAGACTGGCAAAACATTAGAGACAAGGTCTGACTGAAACTTTAGTTCTACAGAACAGAACATAAACAACTGCACTTCAAGAAATTTACAGATATTTTATGAGAAACATTCTTAAAAGAGTTGTTAGTGTTAAAAGTACAAGCCTACAAAACACTATAGTATTGGATTTCAAATGTAGCATGTTGTCTTGAATTTAAGAGTTATTTTCCAAGGAGCAGTGTTTAATTTCTCATCCTTTTGAAGAAGAAGAAAAAAAATTCAAAATACTGGTACATTTAAGTATTAAGACTGCCTAGCTACCACAGTCTCAACAATGAATTGGACTCAGCATGCAATATGTGAAGTTAAATGATAACTGGTGTTATTATATCTTATTTCTGAAAAAACTGTGCATAGACGCTGTCAATGCACCAATATTAAAATATCCATTTTTATTTTGCAAGGCAGACAGACCTAGATTCCAATACTGTTAAATAACTCAAGAAGATGCAAGTCAAGCACTTATCACACTGTTAATTGTAAAACAAGTCCTTATTTTTTACGATGTCTGAAGTATAATTCTCTGCAGCGATTGAGTACATGGCATCTCTGCAGAGCCAGGCAGAACTCACCCAAATAAATATCTGCCATAAGATGTCCCTGTTGAACTTAAAAGTCTATGCAGCTTTTTTTTTTTTTTTTTTAATACTATATATTCATGTCTTCTTTCAATTGTACACCTCTACTTAAAACATTCTGGAAAGTGAGGCTAAATTGTTCTGTGTTTATTGGGAACAGTCAGCCTACCAAAGCTTCAGTTTCATGGCACTACTCCCATTTAGGCTGCAGGCAACCTATACAGCCACAAGCCTTTCGTTCCTACCACTCTTGTCCAAAAGGTCAGTTTACCATTCATTCAGCATCTAGTTTGGATCCAGGCAGAAGTCCCATGAGTACCAGCAGGAACAGCATGTCCTATTGGCCTTAAACATGTACATTTAACGCAACTACGAGAACACCAGTCATAAATTTCACCTAATGATAGTGATTATCCCTCACTTTTAATGCAGAAATATTCTAAACTGCCATACAACCTACTCAGCTGTTAATATTTTAGGTAATTGCTGCACAGATTATTTTTGCAGTTCAGGAACAGCTCTTACAAATTAAGAACTGTAGAACAGCTTTAAAAGACAGGATTCTACAGTAGGTTTAATTCGATTACTTCCTTTTGAATTATAGAAATTCTAAAAACCCAAATGTTAAATGATTGCATGTCTTCACACACAGTCAAAAGAGAGACGCAGATACACAGTGCATACAGTGCAAAAGGACAATAGTTTGTTTCCACAGATACCTTTGCAGTTGTCATACACATTGGTGATGCCAGGTATCCTCTACCCTTTGCGCCTACACTTGCATCTTCCAAATATTTGCTCTCAGCTTTACAGTTACAGAGGCTCAAAGCAGTTAGGAATTCACTGTGAGGGGGAGCACATCTTTAACTCATCTTGCATGCAGCTCAAAGGAGATGCCTTCTGAACAACACGGGATAAAACATCAGGAAAATAACACAATTTTCCTTGAAAAATTGCAAGGCTGTGGTCACAGAAATAGCTCTAAGGACAAAAGAATAAATTAAAGGGCTGTTTTAGCACTGGCAAACTATTTTATATAAATGCAATGAATAACTTTTTAGATAGTGACTGAAAAACACTGTGACTATGCTCCAACAAAACAAGTTCACATGCCAAAAAGAACAGCACATTAAACCACAGAGTGTAATGATTTTGTAAGGTACTCAGAGCATACCCACTACGCTTCAAATAAATCAGGGACAGCTGAGAGCTGCCGTCAGAGGGCATCACTCATAGATGATGTTCCAAATATGCTTTCGTGAAGTAGCAAGTTATTTTCCAACTCCCTCACGGGCTTCTCTTGAAAGTGCATGAGGTGCTAAATACGCCTCTGTAGCCTTTTTTTTTTTGTTTGTTTTTTGTTAGCACAGGCTTGCAGCTGGGGGACAAACGGAGCGATTCAACGCTGTCTCCCTGAGGATAAACCCGACCCTCAGGCTGCAACCGGTCACGGCGGGCTGCAAATCGCGATCGCAGTAGGTACAACTCCCCCAGCTCAAGGACGAATCCAGCCCGACCGTGCCTGGGCCGCCGGTGTCTGCCCGGCTCCTGGCCCTGCGGCCGGGGACGGGCTGAGGGAGCGAAGCGAGGGAAGGCGACCGCCTCGTCCCCCCAGAGCTCCTCGCTGCCGTGCGGGGCTAGCAGCGCACCACAACAGCCCAGCTTTCTCCGACCCACGCCCCACTCCCCTCCCGCAAGCGCTTCCCTCCCGCCCTCCAGACACAGCGCCGCCGGCGGGACCCTATGCACCCCCAGCCCCGCAGCGGGAGTTGGCACCGGGACGGGCTGAGGGGAGAGCGGGTACTTGCCCAGGTGGGGACGAGGAGACTGCCAGGGCGCTCGAGCGGTGCTGGAAGTGGCTGCTTCCCCGCCACGCTCATCTCCTCCCATGCAGCTGGCGTAGTCCTCTCAGACGGGCGGCTCGGCGGGACGCGGCGCCTCGGGCACCAGCTGCCCAGCGCCCGCCCCCACCGGCAGCGCCGGCGTCCCGGCTGTGCGGAGCAGGCTTACACCGCTCCGCTCTGCGCTCTGCCCCGCGGCCCGGGAGGGGCGGTGGCACCGGCAGGGCGGGAGGAGGGTGGGACTTGGGGGACTCCCCTGCGGCTGGGAGCCAGGCGGGGAGGAGTGGGCTGCGGAATCGCGCTGGCTATTTAACTTTGCCCTTCTCCCTAGGGAAGGCACCACCGCTCTCGTTTCCCTCCCCTCTGCGGCCGCATCCCGACAGCCGGGCTCTGAGTGCTGCTGCGGGCGCTGCCCCGCTCCTCCCAGGTACGGCTCGGCTCCGTTTAGCCCGCCCGCGCCGCCCCGCGGGGCTGCCGCCCGGTTCCGCTTCCCTGTGGGGCGGCGGCCGGAGGCGAGAGCGGGTTTGTGCTCCGACCTCCCCCAGCCTTCCTCCGAGGAAAGCTTCGGACAGGGGAAATCCTGCCAGGGGAAGGCGGGCGGAGTGGCGGGAAGCTGTGGGGCTAGGAGTGCCGCTACAACAAGCGGCAGACCCCCTCGCTTCCAGCGGGCCTCTGCCACGGATCTGAGTCAAAACCAAGAACCATTTGGCAGGAAGAGCCCCCATCCCTGAACATTGACATCAGATGTTGCTTTTCACCTTCCATTCAAGTTCCAAATTATGGCCCACAGTCTAAGCCGTCAGTTTTGGGGGAGCTTCATGGAGGTCTGTGGTGGCAATGCTAAGGCTAATCTTAAGAAGAGGTTCAGTCAGGTCATACTACTATATGAGTAGGCATATATTTCTTCTCTGAGGGGAGAGCTCATAACTTTTCCCATCAGTTTATTTAAGTGTTTCTCACACATACCCTTCTGTTTTCTTCCCTAACTGTGATTTGAAAATACACCTGTACTTCATCTTGAAGATTTTGCCTTGGCATGGAAGGATAAGAAGCCATCACACACAAATATGCAACAAGAAAAAAGGATGAGTGGAGATGGCCAAACTTTTTCTAATGTTAGTTTGAAAGACTAACCTGGTTTCTTCTATAATTCTATGATTTTTCTCTACCTTTTTTTTTTTTTTTTTTGCAAAAGCTTTCGTCAAAAGTAGCACAGGAGTAAAGCACGAGAAAAACATGCATTGTCTTCTCTTTGGAGTTAACTCCATACAAAACACTGCCTGCCATTGCTGTATTTTACCATAGTATGAGCTCCTCTCCCTGTCCAAAAATACCCGACTTCTCCGTAAAACCGCATCTTGCCATGAACAACTACTACATGCTGTCTCTGTCTACTGGTTTCAGTTGTTCTCCAGGGTTGCTTGTGGCCCTCTGTCGGTGCCCAAGTTGTTTTCTTTGCCAAATGCAGAGGCTTGGAGTTTGCCATGCAGCGAGGAGTCAGTGCCGTTCTCCTAAAGAGGTAGAGCTTGTCCTCAAGCTAATCTGCCCCATTCCATCCTGTGCATAAAAAAGCCATTAATCTCTCTATGCCTGTAAAAAACTGTGTGACAACATGCTGGCAGTGTGATAGGTTAGAGGAGATGGGTCTGCCGCAGCCTAACCTAACCATACAAAACGTGTGTATGCAGGGTACATTGACACTGTGAGAAGTGCAAGTCTTTCTGCTCCATGTTAAAAACTATCAATGAAAGAAAAGCCACCAAAGTGAGCTGGAACCTGTTTGTATATGGATTGCTTCAGGCTCCATGGTCTGGGAGTTGCCAGGGTCCAATAAATGACAGCAGCTGTGCTGATGGATATTTGGTAGCATGGATAACTTTGCTGTGATTACAAACTAGTTATCACGTCCAAGTTTTTATTTTCTCATGGTTCTTCTTCATGCTGTCCTTTCATAAACATGGTGCGTAAGTGGGGATTCAAAAAAGTGGAGATGCAAGTTAGTATAAATGCAAAATACATGGCGTATCAGTATGCTAATATACGGGGAATATATATGGGAAATGACTTACAGAGATAAGTTGAATAGAAAGCCCTTATTTTTCAGAATGTTTCTGTTCATCTAGAAACTGTACTTTTTAAACTTAAAAATCTATTTCAATCAGCTATAATAAGTTTTGCACACAATATTTAACTTCCTAAGAAGCTTATCTTAACACTGACAATTACGTAAATGATTTATGGAATTTACTGAAAACTGGATAACATCAACTAAGTAAATATTAATGCTTAGTTCTTTTTCTAATGAGTACCCTTCACAAAATTATATATTCTATGGCATTGCTGTACAGAAAGTAAGTGAGTGCATATGATTTGGGTGACGATTAGGGGAAAATAAATTCATTATTTTGTACATAATTTCAGCTAAGCTGATTTGTGATTGTCTCATCTAATAAATTTCTTTATTTCAAGGGACAAACAGGTTTATAGATTAAGAAACCTGTGTGCTTTTTAGGAACTGATTCCATCTTCAGTTTGTTGCTGGTGGAAAGCTTATATGCATTTTTCCCTTTCTTCAGTTGGCAATTTTTCAATTTTACTGCATCCCTGATCCTGCAGAAGGTGTTGCTTTCGCTATTCCTGAAATATAACAAATGGAAGCTAGCTGTAAAGTAGATATTTAATTGATGACAGATTTTACTTCTCTGGGTTACATTAAACCCTATAATCTGGAATAAGGCACTTGCTTGAAAATTTCTAGCCTTTGAGATTTTGTAAAAGTCCACAAAATTTCAAGAAATTAATCATACAAAGAGACAGTAAATCCAGACAATGCTGAATGTTTTCAATAATATACCATGATTTTAAGACAAACTCATGACATTGGCGCATTACTTTGGATAATGCCCAAGGAGTTTCATTAAGATCTGACTTGGCTGGCAGCAGGAAAATTGCATATTGCACGAAAGCCTGGAATAAAATCAGCATTCATGAAAACAGACACGAACTGCTGAATTTGGAAGACATCATATTACAGACCTGTCTATTTTCTTGTTTTCATACACATGCTTGCATTCTTACAAACACACACCCAGAGATAATACTTGGCTTAGAGAATGGAAACAGAAAACTATTACCACTAAAACAATAAATTATTTTACTAGGCTTAATAGATGTCAAGGTTTAAGGCTTTCTAAAGAGAAGTGGATGAAAGAGTATAACTAAATTTTCCAGGATATATAGGTATGTCTTATGTCGACATTGCAAACATTACTCTGTCTGTACAAAGAATTTCACATAACTACTGAAGTCAAGTCACTGTCTTAATGTGAAGTCCAAGATGTGCAGATATTCCAGTTTTAGTTTGTATATGTTAATATTTGCTGTATTCATCAGGAAAAGGGGCCCTTTTGTAAAACTCAATTGTTTTGTGGGCTTCATTGTACTCAATATTTTAATACTAAAATAAATGCTTCTTCCTTTAGTTTTGTGTTGTGGGAAGAGATCAAAGCTATGGGGAAGTAAGGCATACTTGTCTAAGGAATGCAAGTTACAGGTTTCTGATTTGGAAATCACATACACAGCAAGGTAAAAATGACACAAGGCACAACGATACTGCTGCCTGTCTCAATGAGGATGCTACCATTTAGCTACTGGTATCCCTCAATTTCGGAGAAGTAAAGAAGACACTAGTACACTGACAATCAGTATTAGACCCCTGCCTCGATCTACTCTCCGCTTGCCTCTTTTATTGTGTATTAAGCTCATGAGTAAGGGGCAAATTACAAGGAGTAGCAACTTGACAGCCCATCAGAGGACTGGATGTACCAGAGGCTGCTTAAAATGTACAGTGATAAATCACTAAGATTTCAAAGGTATGTTATTTTGTTTCAAAAGGCAAACGCTTGCTCTCACGAATCTGTAATGTTCATCCAATACGCAGTAGCTCACTGTCCATCCTTATTTTGTTGCATAGGGTAAGAAACTAACCCTACATACAGCAGTAGCAAAATGGAAAGAGGCAGTAAAATTATCTGTAACATCAAATGAAAGCACGAAGCTGCTCTGCTTCAATCAAACAAACAGAAACTTTCTGTGAACAACTGTTCACTGACAAAGGGGGATTGAAAAGAAGCTATTTGTACAGCAGTACCTGCTTGAGTAGCAGGTGGGAGAGACGGTAAGGAAGCTTTGGTGAACTGTCTTTTCTGGTTCCTGACTGCATTGTTGGGGCACAGGAACACCTTACCAGGCAGCCCACTGCCAAAGTCAAGGATTGACTAGGGAAAACCAGTACTATTTTTGCTGTCACTATTGCAGGAATGAGTATTGCCTGCATCAGTCAGGCAATCCTAGGCTATTCAAGAGAGCAATTTGTCATTGCTGCCTTGAGGGGCTTATTGTGAAAGATGATCAAAAATGGGTATCTGAACAACTGGACATCTGAAAGATGTATTCCCAGCTGGTGTTTATAGAGGGATATTGGACTGATCAGTGTGTATTCTTCAAAAGCAAACAGTTTTGATAACAACAATGTAGACTTCCAGCACTCATCACCAGCTGAGGCAAAGAAGCGAGTAGTAAGTGGCAAGCGCGTAGCTGAACAGCACTGTGGAACCAGGCAGGATTTTAGTAGCGTTTCTTGCAGCTGCTGATAAAATACTTGTTCTTAAGCATTTATTTTTTTTTTTTTTAATTGTCTGTCCTTGAAATCTGCCTTGTATTGCCAAATGGAGGAGCTGATGTTCTGCAAACTGTAGTATTTTGTGTGTGCTGGTTCTCTACAGGCAGCAGTGTGCCAAGATGTTGTCTGGAAGCTAAGCCAATATGCAAGAGGGAATACAGTCTTTTGTGGCCAAAGAAAGCACAAACAAATGCTCAGCTTGTGAGAGGGGTAAGAACTGAGTTCTGGAAACCTACTGCCACTGCTCAGCTTTATCCAGCGATTGCTTGGCACCAAAATGATTGCCAGTTCTGAGACCAGGCACTAGGATGTTGAAATCCCTCCTTCTTGGGAAGTGCCTGTGTCACTGCGATAGTGTGTGATGCTCCTTTCAGCTTTCCCTTTCACTCTGGTTTTTGCTCATTACATTTGGCAGCCAACATATAAGCTTAATTGTGAGCTCTTTGTCACATCATAGTTTGTTTGCTTAGATTAATTATTTGTGTTTCAACAGTAGTTAACCAAAATCTATCCAATCATGTGAATGTAGGCAAGTAGCCAAGACTCATTTAATTAAGAAAGAAAATGTTTTTCACAAAGAAAGTAAACTTGATTGTAAGTCAAAGCATTGGTAAGCTATAATCAATGAGCAAAGGCAATGTTATGTGGTTTGGGTGACCAATAAATAAATCAGAAACTTATGAGTACATAATTCATGGCCTACTTCTGCCAAAAATTCCATATCCTTGTATGTTGAATAATTTCAGTCTGATGGATATGATTTTTATGGATTTATGGATTCATTTGTGGGCAATTCATGAGCAGAATCAAGGGTGCAATATATTTCTTTGTTCATGTAGCAGCATTACTATACTATACTGTGCTATACTATACTGTGCTATACTATACTATACCTCTTTGAATCAATTCTCATTTTCAAAGATAAGTGGCTGCAGCTGCATTTGAAAGAGACATGCTTTGTTAAAAAAAAGAAATAAAAAGTAGAGGTGGACAATCAGAAGAAAGTAAAAATTTTACTGCTGGGGTTTTTTTGCCTGAAAAATGCTAGAAGAGTCTATAATTAAAAGTCCCAAATAAAAATAAAACAGGAAATAAAAGAAAATGTTCATTGCAGTGGTAATATCCCTTTTCTGCTCATCTTTCTGTAACAGTGCAAAAATTTGCTATTTGCTCTGGCACCACAAACTATTATTATTTTTCATCCAATTTTTCTCTAGCTTTTAAACTCTAAATTTCTATTCAGTTATAATACAAAAATATAGTTGTATTCTAAGAAACAGGAAGAAATGTACCAAGTGTTCATACAAAATGACTTTTCTGAAGACATTTGGCTATCTTTACCAAGTTATTTGTAATTTTAAGTTTCTACATTATTCAGTCATACTCATAGGATCATTAAATAATGTGTCGGTTAAGCTTATTTCCTGTCATTACAAATGATTTAAACGCAAACATTGAGTGAATCTAAACAAAAGCAACCAGTATTTTTTATACACTCTTGTGCTGTGAACAGCTGACCACAAGTTCTTTAATAAACTTAATAACTACAGGAGTCTTCAGCACTTGTCATTGGCTATTACAGGTCTGTAACAGCAAAATGATGTAGGAGTTAGGACGTTATTGCTTAGCTTGTTTTTGTTCTGAGTTAACACTGAGTCTTCAGTTGTATGGTCTAAGTACAGCAATGAAAAAGTGGATGTTGTGTAACTAACCTGGGATGAACAAGAAGAGGCAGGGCAGTCAAACAGACCTGTATAAAAATAACCCTCAGTAGACCCAAAGGCAGAGGGAAAAGCAAGTTCTAGCAGAGAACTTAGGTCACTGGTGACTTAGTGCAAACCCTTTCTCTTCTCAAGTGAGGCTGGCAGTGTCAGTATTAGGATCCTGCAGGTCATGAGAAGGGTGAGTGTAACATTAGGAGACAGGGTTAGATTGCAGAAAGTCAGCATATAACTAAAAGAATAAAATTAATAGGGATTATGAATAATTGGATAATTTGGAATACTTGTATTACCATCTTTGTAACTGGATTAATATATGTCTTTGTTGTATTAGGCTGCCACAGCACTAATTAGACTACTAATAAATACATGGCTCTGCATATGACAAGTGTTCTGTTAAGCCAAAATAAATTACTTGTGTTTTAATGCAGTTAAGTGGTGGAGTATGAAGGCAGTGTAGGCAAACCCTTAAGGATTTGCTGAAAATTTGAGAGGGGGAAAAGCGGAGATCGAGCTGTGGGAAGCTCTTCATTGATGGTGACGAGTAATCAGAGGAACCTCTTTTAAATGCCCTTGGGCAAGAAGCAGTTTTCTTCTTCTTCACTAGAGGAGAGGATCTCTGAATTTATTGAGTAGCCAACAAAGCTCAAAGAGATAAAAATTGAAACCCTGTAGCTCTGTAGAGGGGCTAAAATGTACAAAGAGGGAACGAAGTTCAAGGGGATAACCACCCTTTCCACCATACACAGGAGGAAATAAAACCCTGCTGCATAAGTATTTCTGAAGAAGTGTCCAGGAGATTCACTCTGTTTCATTCACACATGCACACACAGATGACCCAGTTCAGTCCTGAGGCTTTTGTTCTGGAAGACAGGCTTTTTTCTCTAAAATAAGGTAGAGACCAAAAAGCTGGGCACCAATGGGAGTCACTAAAATGTCTTGTAATAATACTAATTGGGGTTGCATGTGAGGAGCTACCGAAATGAATTTGTAAGCAAGCAAGATGACATCTGGTTTACTTACTTTAAAAATAGTATATGGCCCAGTGTGCCCCAAATTATCTTAGTATCCCAGTGAAGGTAATTATTCAACCAAAACTGTACAAAGTCAAAATAACTTTTATAAGAGTTTCAGGGGAATAAAGAGTCCTCTCAAATTCAGAGTATTTCATATAAGATTATGTTCTCGGACTTTACCATTTCAAGTGCAAGCCCTGTACCTAATAGGCTGCCACTACACAGATATCTTGCATGAGGAATGTAAAACCGTATGGGCTTTCTAGATCTCAGGTGGGATTTAAATGGTAGAGACAGGGCTTAGATACAATTTTAAGTGCATATCACAGCAGAGGTTCTAAATTTAATCAATGTAAAGAACTGTGACTATAATCCTGTTGCTTGCTTTTCCCCACTTCAGTCTACCATTTCCCCCCCTCCCCACCTTTCTGTGATTTCCTTTACAAAACTGTCATGTTAAATAACAGGTTTATTCCATTCAGTTCCTTCAGATTTTCTTATCAATTTTGTTTTAATGAACTGAAAAACAATATAGAAAACTAGCCACTGATTCAATTGCTACTCTGCCTCTTAGAGGTGACCTGTTTACTCTGAATTCTTATTAACATTTATGTCCAAGGGAGTTTGCAGTGAGCTTCAGTAAGACAAAGATCTAGCTGTAAATGTCATACTTTGTGTAAAAAGGCTGTTACTATTCTGATCAAGCCAGTGGTCTTTTCTTTGTACGCTCAGAGACAGGTTTTGCAAAGCAAGATAAAATCATTTAGTTAAAATATCCTGCATATAACTAGTATGTGATGTTCTATATATACTTTAATTGACCACACATGATATTGGATTTTTCTAATTCTTCTTGTAATCATCATCTACTTTTGTATCCTTTTACCAGTTGTTAGCCTGCTTTTACTTTTGATGTCAATCAGAATTATGGGTTTAGGCGGATCTGAAATTCAGTCCAATTCAATACATATGGATAGGCCATACACTGTAAAGAGGAAATCATAGAGCTGAAGAATTCTCAATTCACTGAGGGTATATTACAAAAGGAATTGTTAATGTTTTATGCAAGAAAATAATTAAGGCAACAGGTAATAATATAAACAAGGGGGGGTTGAGTTAGAATTTATCTGCTGAAGAATGAAAGGCAGTTGTATGAATTGCTGTTTACATGACAAGAGGAGAAAAAATCCTGCTGCAAAAAAAAATTGACAGCACTTTTTTGTTTGTTTATTTGCTTCTAGAATTCTTAATTCTATTTAATTTTTTTTTTCTCCTTGAAAGTAAACTATTCTGGTTTAGGTTTTATAAATTAAGGAATGGTTGTAGTCTTCTACTGCAATATTTAAAAATTAATGCAGTGATATTTTTACCTGCATTATCATTGTGATGGAGCTAGAAAACAGTGTTCTTCAAAAGCTCAAATGTGGGTTTGGCGCTGAAGATACTACTATTAATTAAGCCCAAAGAAAAACAGCGTCAAGAAAGAGGAATCTGAATTAAAAATGAAGTATTATAATATTATTTTTAAGAAATTGTAGAACTATGGAAATAATCTGGGTTAATAAGTAGTTCAAGAAGATCTACTCAGAGACTAACCATACGTAGCTTGGACTTTTTCAAAATGACAAAGTGAAGTTCAGTTCTATACTCCTACAAAAAAGAATGAGAAAAGATGCTCCAATTCAGGTAGTAATACATAGTAATAAAAGTAACCAAATTTAATTTGGAGCTAATTTTTTTTTTGTCTGTCATGTACAAGACAACATGTGTCATCTGTCACTCATAGACAACAGTACATTATAGTTTCATCTGTAATGACATTTAAACATGATTCTAAAATTCCAACAATGGTTTGAGAAAATAACATTGCAAGACAAGGAGAGCTTAGGAAGAGTAATGAAGAAATCTCACTTAGAAAAGCATCATTGACTTCTTAAGTGTCAGTGGGCAAACCACTTATCATCTCTATTTCCCTCTGTACAATCAGGCTTAATTTTATTAGAGGATTGTTATTGGGACAAATAAGCCAGGTTTTCTGAGGAATTAAACTAACCTCAGGACATAGTTAATGGAATTGGGTCATGATACTTGCTACATTAACTGGTACAGGAATTAATCTGTTCTGAGTCAATGCCTGCAATTTTATGTTTGTGCGAGAATAGGAAAAAAATCAATAACAGATTATGTAAAGAGAAAAGACATTAGCTTAGGCTGTTTAAAATTTAGGAGATAGTTACAAAATAATGTTAAATAGGATGACTTGCTGGGCAAGTGTTATGATTCAAAAGAAAAGGAGGAATCTATTTATTTTGTGTGTGTATCCTATATAAGTACCTAATCTGAAAATAGAAGCACATATATAGGTACATATGTACCTAATCGGAAAAAGAAAAAAAAACAAAAAAACCACAAAAGTGACAAAGCCTTTTTAATTTAAATAGCCATGATATATGAGTCCATAATTCCGCAATGAGAGCAATCTGATGATAGTGCTTGATTAAGAAACCTCCATATCCATCCTGCGTGTGATTGTGCCACAGCAATTTTGTTTGTACTGCTGTAGGCCACATCCCTGAACATTAAAAATTACCTAGCAAAGGGGAATGAGCTGCTAGGGGAGTGGATAGAACAGAGAATCTCCAAAGCCAGTATTGCTAGTAAATCCTTCATAAATTAAATCTTAAAGCATTTATTTGAGTCCCAGGAAATGGAAGTTTTGAGATGCTGTAGATAAAAAAAAAATAGCCAACCCAAAATATCCCCTAATATTCCATCACTCCTTGAATTTACCAGCTATGACTACAAAAGCAGTAATGTAATTAGTATTATCCAAAAATATGGTTCAGAAATAGAGAACAGGTGTGAGGACCTCATGCCTACTCAATACGTGTTTCTAGGAGAGTAAATTTTGTCTGCTCTCCGTACCTGAACACTCCAGCAGTTGGAGAGCACCTTTCAATTTATTTCCAGCCAACACATCATCACCTGGGTGAATACCTAAAAGCATTTTAAGCATCTTAGACCATGCCAGAGTGCTGACCCAAGCATGATAAAAGAAAAGATTCACTTCAGAAGTGAATCCAAACTAAAGCTCTGATGTCGATGTATATTTTTTCTTCCAACTCTCTCATAAGAAAGTATCAAAAGGTTTTACAGTTTGCTTAGGGCTTTCCTTTAAGGTGGGAAGGAAGATCCACAAGCACAATTCCATGTGGTTAACAGCACACCAGTGAGAACTAGCAAACATGTTCAATTGCATCTCATTTCAAAGAACTTTGATAAATATTAAATACATTAGTAAACCTCTAAGCTTGTCTGAAATTGAATGATGACCTAAAAGCCAGATTTGTGCTTCTCTCTTGACTAAGAAGAGAATTCCAGACAGGAAGAGGCTGCCTTTTGTCCTCTCACTGTTATGACATTTGACAATTGGTTACCTCCAGTTTTCCAAGTGTTTCATAGAAAGAGTGAGATGGACTGATTCTGTTACTTAAGGGTTCTGAAAATTGGGCAGGTTAATGAAAAAGCTGGAAGCCAGGTCAGTGTGTTGGGCTATGAATTTTAAACACCCAATATAAAAAAATTTTTAATAATCTTGCTACTCTGTTCTCTATTATCTGCAGCATGCGGTTTGTTATAATTTGAAAAAATTGATACAGAATGAAACGGATATCACCACTCTGAAAATATGATGAGTCACATCTTGAGGAACTGCGTCTGAAAAACTACTTCTCCATACATCTGTGCAGTAGCTATAGGGTACCAATAGGCAACATGTCTGTCTGCATGAATTTAGAAAGAATTTTCATGATCCATACATTTCTTTGTAGTGAGTCAGTCATCTGCACTTTTACGAACCTATTCGTGTGATGTAGTAATACATCAACAATTTTCCTGTCACTGGGATTTTCCCAATTTATCTGTGTAACTGCCAACATCAAAGATTACTCCTGAAATAAAAGATCATTCCGTTTCATAGCAGAGAGAATTAAAACATCAAAGTTTGCTAAGGATTCAGTACATTTTATATTAATTTTTAGTACCTGACAGAAATGCCTCACTAGGTCAGAATTTTGAAGCTTTTCCAGAAAGGAACATTTTGCCTTATAAATATAGAAAAATTAGTGCTGTCATAATTAATCTATTAGGTAAATATTTTGCCTGAAAGAGTTGCCAGCCTGTGCCAAGTGATTTGATATGTTCAAAAGCATTTGTTTAGTTTAAAACTAAGGAAAATTCTGAAATACTGAATACATCTTTGATCTCAAAAGTGTATTCTTCACAGCAAAACAAGGGCCTCAGTGTATCCTTAAAGAAGGTTCAAGATTCAGCATCAAGACAGCTTTGTTAAATAAAGGTCAGTTGCTTTTGTTAAGAGAAAAACAAAACAAAAAAAAAATCACTACTTTTCCTTTAATGTAAAGACATCTAGCATAGTCAAGCATATTTCTCCATTGTATCATAAAATGACAGCTCAACCCTAGTTCCAACGCATCTAGTATGGTAGCCTGATTCATGAGGTTTTGCCTTGCTTGTATTTCAGTCATGTAAATCCAAGACCTTCAAAGCAAACTATAACTAAAATTGTTAAGTTTTGATTCCCTAACCCACTTCTTTGTATTTGAAGGTGTTCTCATTTGTTGAAAGATCCAACTTTTGCCTCACTGAGATCACTAAGAAATAAAAAGTAAAATCTGAAGCCAAAGATTGACTGCTATTTTCTTTAAAAAGTTTTGGGGGAACCTAATATTTTCCTTCAGTATTAGAAACCAGTAATATTGGACCATTCTACTGAAATCCATCAAGCTAGTCCACTGTGATCAGATTGTGAAATGGACCAGATCTTCAAAAGTAGCCTCTAACCAGCAAGCTGTTTTGTGTGTACCATTAATAGTATCTTTGTTTGAATCTGCAAATTTTGTTTTGAATTAAGAAGTCTTGTGTCTAATTTGTGCTATTACTATTCTGAGTAAGTGCTAATGTTGGACATAAAAAACATTTTGGGAGCTTTGTTTGGAAACCCAGTGTAGGCATAATGTTATAGGTTATGCACTTTGCATGAATATTAGAATTTCTTATGAGTTTTCTACCATTTATCCTGAAATAGACCTTTCCTTGAAAGGAAAAAAAAAAAGGCAGGAACAGTCTGCTCCTGCTTTGAAATTCCAGTGTTACTGTTGAAAAATACTTTTGGGCCTTTGTGTTCATTTGCTGAATTATCACAATTCAGTGTGAATTACAATTTAGATCTAAAATCTAGCAACCAGTCATCATTATTCCATTTTCCACATCCTGCCTAAAATGAAAGTGTATTAATTTGAATAATATGAAATAATGTTTCTTGCATTATAATAATATTGAAATATTATAATAATGAAAATAATGTTTCTTACAGAAATCTACACTAAATTATGTAAGGTTAAAACAACCTACATATTATTAAGAAATCCCACCGTTTTTGTCATATTAGCTAGCATAGCCAAATAATAACCCTAAGCAAGATTGCTTTTGTGGTTTAGGCAGGTATTTAGGATGGAGATACTAACCCATCTAGCTCCCATTGCCTGGTCAGGGCAGTTGACAATGAGAATTGCAGCCTCTCCATCCTTTGGGAATACATGGCACCTTGATATATTCAGGTGGGATCATAACTATAATTTTAGCTATGAGTAAAACTGGCGCTAAAAAAGAGAATGTACGTGCAATCTCTGAGCCTTGCAATCTTTCACTGTGGCAGAATATCTTTTAAAAAACACTGTCATGTTTGCAGAGGACAAAGGAAGTAGAAAACACCAGGGGGTTGTGGGTTTCTTTTTTTTCCTTTTCACATGGGATGTTGCCTCTGCTTCTGATGATGATGATAATACTTAATCTTTTTGGTAGCATAATAATATTTTTCTCGATTTATTACAAGTAGAGATGCTTAATGATGAACATAGTCAGTCAGTGACAAAATCTTTAGGCCTCTAGCTGCAGACTGCATTAATTTTAAACCTACTTCATTTGGTAGATTTAGAATCTGTTAAAAACATTTAAAAGTGGTCACCTAACTAAAAAACACTTCTGGTTTTCTCTACTTTCAGCCTGTTCTCTAGTGTAGCAAAAATACATATTTTTGTGTCTGAGGAGGTTTGCAGGGAATTTACTTTCCTCCTTTGGTACACAGAAACTCAAGTAAACAACATCTGTAATATATGACCTTCTGTGCACAGATTCCCCAGTGTGCCCTGAATAAACCAAAAAATCTAACCCTTTTGTATTTGGATCCCTCAAAGTGCAGGGATATGCTGTAAGTCAATCAATATCAAAATATTTAAATATAAATTAAGATTATTTGAAAATTAAATAAAAGAAGTAAAATCCACAGATTTCTTACACTTTCAGAATTTGTAGTGTGTTTCAGAAAGGGTTCTCAGAATCATTTTTTCATTGCAGAAGGCAGTAACTGCAACATAGTCTCAAAGCACATATTTCACTTGCCTATCATTTTCCTAAACTTCAAACTTTGAGGAACAGTTTTCTAGACCTAATATCTTCCCACAGGCTTGTTGTTATTTTTGTTTAAACGTAAATTAGCCAGTTTGTAGAACACTATGAAAAAGAAGTAAACCAAAACAAACAATCCAGTTACTTGGTTTTGTTGTCTTTTTGTTTTAACATGAATCACTCCTGCTGCTGCTGGTATCAACTGCTTAAATTTGCCATGGAAAGACCTCTTGCTGTGGGAAAGTGCCTCTGCATGTTCTAGTAAACGTTTGCTTTGAGTTGATCAAGTTGTGAGAGTTCACAAATCACATACTGAGAATATACAATAGGCTTACTTCACACAGTTTTGCTAGGTTTGTAATATATGAAGGTTATCTCCTATGCTGGGTAATGAAGTTATACTACAGGTGCACAGATCTGAGGAAAATCTTCAGCAGGGGTCCTGCTGATGATAACATTCGTCAAAGAAAATCCATTTGCTGCAATGCGGACTGTGAGGTCTGCAACAACTGAGTGAAAAGCTCCCTTTTCCCTTCTTCCCAGGAAGCCTCATTTGGGAGTCTCATGGATGAGAACTGTTCTTGTGACCCTTTGCTCAGTAGCAATACTTTTCATTGTTATGGTGTGAGGACCTGGGCCCTCGCTGGAGATGCCTTCTGGATTGACAGCTGTCTGCAAGTATGCCCATACAGGCCAAGCCTCCTTAGGGGCCATGCTTGCACCAAGGGAATGAATACCTCTGTTATTAAAAATGTAGGAGGAGTTTAATTTTATCTTTTGTAATCAGAGTTACAAACTTTTATTCAGCTCTAAGTACAGAGACTTTCGACAATGTAACTGACCACTCTGGATATTAAGATTTTTTTTTTGTTATTATTTCTGTTATGGTAGCGTAGAGAAGCTTCCAATCGTATACATAGGAATGTTTTAATACACATCGCACGGGAAAATGCTGCTCTTGAAACTTAAAAAAAAAGGCATACAGACTTGGGAGAAAAAGTCTCGGCAGACAGAACTTTCAATAAGCTCTTAATTGACTTAAGATAAGAAGTCCATTAATAGTGACAGGCTTACACATTTTTGGAAATTACACACGTGGCAATTTCCCTAAGGTTAAACAGGGGGATAAAAAAAAGTGTATCCAAACCTTATAACAGACATTGAAATGATAATTTAACTGGAAAATTATTCATATGGTTCACATATTTTCTGAAAAATCACTTTCGGGAAGCCAGCTGTCCTTAATGCATTATAAGCATGGCATTAGCTAAAGTTAAAGGGGTGCTATCCTTATCTCCTTTTCTCTCATCCACATGACCTATAAAAGTCGTAAACATCTTGTGCAGAAGCTCCTACATGACTATTCCCAGATAATCCTTCAACATAAGCCCAGCTGGGTTTATGGCAGCTTTGTACACCTGGAGCGGGAATAGAAAAAGCAAGCTTTGCATTTCTGACCTGTAATCCAATCCTGCAGCAAACAAAGATAACTGCCTGCCAATTAGTCATATGTTTGGGGCTCTTTGCAGTTCTTTTTTCCTGCTGGAGAACAAACCAGCAATCCAAGGGCTCTGCACTTTCTTAGCATTGCTTCTTCTGTCTCAACACATAATACACACATTTATATGAATCAGTTACAGAAGTGATTGGTAACCTTTTTAGGCATCTGTGCTGATACACTGAGGGCTGGATCTCAGAGAAAAGTGTCTACAAAATCAGCTCTAACATGTTTAAGGCAAAGGTGAAACTCAATCTTGGATGCATCAGCTCCTTCCTATGTGAAATATATCAGAAAGCTAACAAAATTATCTCTTAAAAGATGAAGTAGTGTCTGTGACTTGTAAAACTCTTAAGCCTACTGTAACAAAATAATTGACTAGACACAGAGAATGTTATGTTCTGAAACTAATGTGAAATTTTAAGAAAGTGATTTAAGTATAGCATTATTAAAAACAATAATTAAAAAAAAAACCAACAAACAAAAAAACCCCCAAAGCGTAAGTTTAAATCTTTCAGTGTTTTATATAAAGAATCCTTTACATCTAGAGATAATTGTCATAAACAGAAGAAACAGAGAATCAGAAACAATACCAAGTAACCTAAAAAGATTAATCATAAAGCACCATCAATGTGAATTCATTTTAACCTCAGTATCTCAGCACCAGGATGCCTTTGCTCACACTGGGACAGATGCCATGCAAGACATTATTGTTCTTTGTCATGCTGTCTCACAGTCAGAGTTTGGGAGGCTATAGTAATGCTCAGGATACTACAAGGTTTAAGATACAGGGGGAAAAAAAGGAGGAAAGATACTAGCAGTAAGAAAAACCTGCATTTTTTAGTTTTATAACAGCGATCAGGAAGAGGAAGAATGAAATCCCTGGAGAATATGCCAACAGGAATACAGTATGAATTAGGAATGAAAGATCAGATACAGTTGCTGCAGCTCTATGACCAGACTGTATCTGTAATCCCATGAAAGCAAACAGGCTCATAGGTGACCTTTGGAGAAAACAAGTAATGGAAATCACAAACAGCAGATTGAGAAATGGACAGACTTTAAGGATCTTGAGATTATAAATTAATTCTTTTACTGATGCTTTGAACACAATTAGGAAGTGACAAATAATTCTGAGATGATCTGTTTAAATACTTGGAACTCAAGAACTCTTAAATACAATGAAAAAATGCACCCATTCAGAGAGCACATTAACATTTTTTGTCTGTTTTAATGTTACTAATTTATATGATTATTCTTAGGACTGCAACAGACCCATCAGTCATTGAATTTATTTCCTGTTTGCTGTTTGATACAGTAAATAGAATGACATAGGCAGCTTAAAGCAGTAAACATGACAACAAACTTGGGAGGTTTGAAAGAAAGGCACAAGCATTCCCAGTTCCTTTCAAAAAGTTTAGCTGTTCTCTGCTTTCTCTGTCCACCAGCATGCTCTAATCACTTACTTATACTGGAAAAAAGGTGTTGCAAATTTAGTTTTAAGCATCAGATTAAAACCACTGAGTAATAAAACACAAGTGCTACTTAGTTCAAATGTGTATAAGACCAAAAAGAGAAGAAATTGAGTGCAGTTTTATAGACCACAATTTACAGCATGTCAAGCTATGCAATTCCATGGCACTTTTTAATGTTATGTTCCACAAGAATGTAAGGTGCAAATTTCAAAATCAGTATAAAAAGTTTGAAGGTTCAAAACATATTCAGGGTTCAAAGAGGACATGATGTGAATGTTTCACCTGATTCTTTTGACTGTGCTTTGGTATCTGTCATTAGTCAAAAGAATTTTTAAATCCAGGGATGCAGTAATATATTTTTTTTAAATATAATTGAAATCTTATTCTCTAAATTGTTTCGTTCACTGAGAATTACGTACAACGTGGTGATTAGAATTTCTAATTTTAGAGCATTAACTGCTTCACAATAGGACATGCCTTTAACAAAATTTTGCCTTTGTTCTCTATCAGCGCACAGGGGAATGCCAAGTCTTCTAAGTAGCTTCCCAAGATGTAATTCTTGTATGTGTGGTATACCCACATCTCCACTGTGGAGAAAGTAACCTCAGTGAAAGGATTTTACATATTATCTTGAAATTGCTGTGACAAGGTTTCATCCTGCTTCAGCCATCTAAAAGCTTGGTATCTATTCCGAGCCTCTCTAAGCCTTCTTGATAGCCAAAGGAGAAGAAGACACAGTAACTGCCAAAGGTTTGAGACTCATTAGAAGTTAAGTTCGTCTGGTGTTGGCAGAGACTCTAGGTGGTTGCTCTGAGATATCTAGAGGTAGCTTGTATGTACCATTGTAATCTCCCTTCTCTGGTAGTGGATTGAGCTGGGGGAAAAGACAAATCACAGCCAGAATTTCTCAGAACCCTCTTTGGTTATTAAGTTGTTATTAATAAAATCAAGATGCTCTTGTTAGTAGCGTGCAGCTGCTCACACAGCGCGTGCACTTCTTCACCAGCACATTTGCATACTCACCCAGTTACCTGCTGGTGCGCAGCAGGGAAAACAGCCCCAGCTGCTTGTTCAGAAGCACAGAGTTAAGTTATTCTGTATCAGATAGCAGAAAATAGCCTTAGTAATGCAAAACCACCTTTCAATCACAGATACCTCTCATGAAAGAAAGACAGAAGCCTACACTTTTCTATTCATATATGCAGCGTATACATGTACTGCCATCTATTTATTATCCAGACAAATGCCTGATCACAGCTAGATGTTTGACAATATCTTTCACAGTCAATATTATATGAATAGCATGCAAGATTAATGATCCAGCAATCATAGTCTATATCAGCTGGCCTAAACTCATTTTTCCTCCAAAGTCTATGTACCAGTTTTAATGTTTTTATGTAGGAGTACGTTGGAAGGGTTATAGGGTGAACACAGAGTTCTAAACACTAAGATTTTCCTTATGGTCTGCTTCTCACTTGCTGATATGGACACAGCCATTGTGCTTTGCTTAAAACCATTCTGTACTGCAAAATATTTAAATTATTCACAATCTTATGATGATTTATTTCCTGCCATTATCAAAGTTGAAAGCCATGTCTAGTGGATATCAGCATTACACATTGGCCTGCTTGTTCAACAGCTGCTTTTTCAGGTCCCTAAATTAAACTAATGTAAGATAATAGGCATGATAATCCAGAAGGAGGGTGTAATTATGTCTTAAGCATAAAAAGCCTGTGCAAAATTTGCAGCACAGATCTGACATTTCCGAAATGCATTGCCACAGAGAGTTTAAGATTTTTATATTTCTTCTTTGTCATGGGCTTTAGCATGACCTCACTGACTAATTTGCTATGGAATTGTCTTCCCTCTTTTCTTTAAATCGCTTTCATTTAGTTTGTTCTCTGAAACTGTATTTTTGTTTTCTCTGTGTATGTCTTACATTTCTGTCTTCATGAGTTCTTGTGATGCCTGAGTTAGAATACAACTTACCTAAGCAACAGCTTAGAGATTCAAATGGACTTTTGTGGTTGATACAAAGATGGAAAGAAAGTAATTTCTAAGACGGAGTTCATCTTTTCTTAAAACAGACGTTTAGAAGGAGTCAAATTATGTTTTTAAGATTAGATATTTCTCTGACAAGTGACTGACTGAGTAACTTATCGGAGCCACCTCAGAGGTCAAGCAAGTATACACCTGAAAGTAGATGGTACATATCCAACCAAGTTCAGAAAACCTTTAAGTTTCACAAATAAATTCTGTGAAGAAGTGCTGTTGATGCTGATGCATCTAAAATCATTCCTGGTGATAGGAGCTTCCCTTGATTGCAGCTGCTGCTATCTTTACGCAGCCTGCTTCTGTTCTGGGCCGTGCTACTTCTGTGGAGAAAACTTGTGCTTTGCTTCTTTGTATGCTGTTCAAGTCTGAACATTTTAACAATCTTCCTTACAGCAGTTCTATTTAGAGGGAGGACACTGAAACGATGTTTTATTCCACATCTACTCTATTAACTGTCTTTTGCCAAAAATGCTAAGCTGTTAGTATTTTGTGCACTTACTGGAGTAAATGGCTGCGTGGGAGCCTGATTTTCTGTTCTGCAGCACACTCCTCCTTTTTGCCTTTTCAGAACATGCAAACCAAGCTGAGCGAATTGCTCTGGCTTCTAATTTACAGTGGTATAGTGAACTTATATCAACCCTTTCTAATGTCACTCTTAGTCTTAGGCTACTGAGGCCCATTAATACCTGATCCAAATCAGGCCCTAAAGATTCATCAAAACTGGATGTTGAACTCAAGAAAACAAAAACCTATTGTAAGTATTTCAGATGCTTCTTATTTTTTCCGCTTTATGAAATTAAAGTAGGATCTTTCAAAAGCTTTATTCTTGTTAGGAATGCAGTGATCTCCAAACTTCTGTGGCACAGTCTGATAACTTGTTCTTCCTGACTTAATTGAAGGTAGTTAAATGTCTCACAGCCAGCGACTTCAAAGCATGTATTTATGCTATTGCTTTTTGTGACTCCTCTCACCTTCATGAAGAGATATATCAGTGGGGTTTTTTTTTTCAGTTTTTTATTTCACCTGCATTCCCAGTAGTGTTTGTGAATTTTAAATTGTTTCCACATTGTAATTGTTTTTTCTTCTGTGCCAACATTTCAAGATGCTTTCTTCTGTTTCTGCCCTTTCCACTTTTGCTGTACCATCGCAGTTAGTAAGGTTTTTTTGCGGTGTTTATGAGTGAAAAAGTACTCTTATGTACAAAAGTTAAGCTACCAACATTGATGGCAAGCTTTTGAAATGGGAGATAAGGTTGGTGGAACATGTCTTTGCATGTTACATCTTGTGTAAACCAGGAAACTAATTTCGAGAGGCCATTCAAACACTTTAGCTATATATTGCCTGCTCAGACCCCTGAAGCTGCTGAAGCTTGCTCTCAAAAAAATCCATTATCCTTATATTCTATGCACGATTAAACAAAAATACCAATTGCTATATATCTATGCATTATAAATACTTGAGGGATTATTTCTTCAGCACAATGAATTGAAAATACTTAAATTTGGTAAAATACAGTAGCTCTATGCCTTAAGCAGCTAAAAATATTAAGCCATTTTATTTTACTCCAGAGAGATAATGTTCAGAGCTCGCTAATGGTCTTGTATTCCTTTACCAGAAAATTAAAGTTGTAAGTATTGGTAAGCCTATTGCTGGTTTTGTTATTGCTATATGTTTGTGTTGGAAATAATTCATTGGCTAAAGTACAATAAAAATCTTATCCCACATATCATGCTCAGGTTTTTAAAGATACGTACTCTGCAAGATATTCTCTGCAGAATTTTACTTTGCACTGTGTTTTATTTTACTTTGTTTTACTTTAGTGCTGTGTTCCTCTGGTTTATAATCAAGATATATAGATTTAAAAATAAATCAGTATAATGCTTTTGAAACATATTTCAAGTTTTCCTACATTTAAGTTTTGACTGTGTGTACTACGATCCCTATAATCTTAAAGAATCCCAGTAGTTCAGATGAGTCTGAAATCTGCTATACTTCTGGCAACTCTTTGTAGACCCCTGACTATATCTGTACTAACAAATTGCATCTGCCAAGTACTATCCTCTGGCACTGAGGCTGTTAGCAAGCAACAATTAAAAGTATAGCCTCAAAAACTGGAGGGGCGATGGCAGAGTTGCACTTCTTTCAAATACTCATGAATTCTTTGGGAGATCTGATAATTAACCTGGACCAAAAGTCTGCTAAATTTGGTAGTTGGCTGTCTACTGAAACCATATAGAGATCCAGTGCCCTGGAATATTTTCTGATGCTGGTTATGTGTGACCTCTGAATCCCAAATCAGGAATTGATTCTGCTGTAAATGCATTGGGCTCTTTTCTGGCTTTGAGGAATTATTCACATCAGTCTTTTAATTTCTGTTTAACCTCCTTCTTAGGAGGACTGCCACATGGCTGTGTAACATAGAAATGATTTTGCTGAGGCCAAGTCTGTTATTTTCAGAGATTTTTCATATCATTCCAGAGCTCCTCTAATCCTTGCTTTGTCAGCTTTACGGTTTCTGGAGAAGCTATAGATGGCAGGATAGCATCTATTTTCAGAAATCTCTGCTATACACAAGAGTGGTACATACATGCAGTACTGGTTTAGCAGGAGAAAGTGTGAGCTCAGATATTTTAACACCTCATATAGTCAGATGCTAACACTCAAGTCAGAAGCAAGTATTAAAAGCCCTAAAAATAAGAATTTAAATTGAAAGAGTGAAATAATTCTAATCACAATGAGGCAAATGTCATACATTCTGGCAGTGCAATTGACTTCTGTCAGTGTGTACATCTTGTCCTGGCATGTCATGGTGCTGGACTCAGTGCTGACATGTGCCATCCATGTTTAGCAACAGGGAAAACCAAAGCACAGTAAGACTTTATTGAGGGTTAGGAAGTTCCCACAGGGGTGGACCCTACTGCTGCCTAAATAAGACCTGCCAACGTGTTTGAGTGAATTTCTATAGAACAGTCATGCAAGTTTCAGTGAATTACATTTCCTAGTGACATAGGCAGCTAACCTCCATTTATGAAAGAAAATAAATACTGCTCTTAGGCTACCTAGGGTGTCACCTCAGTATTATTAGTGGCAATGAGTTATGAAAGTAGGGGAAAGTACTGAAGAAAACCTGTGGCAATTGCTCACATAACTTAAATTGCAATTTATTTTACCACTTTGAGCATACTGTTATTGGATATGTCTGTCTAACAGCTAGGTCAGCCTACTTTCTAGGATGCCAGTGCTTTACCAGTGGCACGAAAATATTCATATTTTTATTCATCCATTATAACTAATGAATAATAGAACCTATGTTCTATATTGCAAATAAAAGACAAACTGGGGACAACACAGGCCCTCTCCAGAAGCTATCAGGAGAACTGGCTACCCTGGATTTCGAGAAGGCTGAGGTTCTTAATGACTTCTTTGCCTCAGTCTTCACTGGGAAATGCTCTGACCACACCACCCAAGTCTTGGAAGGCAGATGCAGGGACTGTGAGAATGAAGACCCTAGGTCTGTGTTGTGGTTTAGGCCTGCCACACAGCCCACTCACTGCCCCCCCACCTCCTCCCTTGGCTCCTGGAGGGATGGGGAAGAGAA